>JAGDQP010000889.1:103904-138995 GCA_022664845.1 Lepisma saccharinum | reverse complement strand
TTTGTTCAGAGCACGTGATTTTTAATCCATCCGCTAGGTAGCTCTGCTATAGACGTCATATTCTACTACGAGGTCTATGGCAGAGCTACCTAGCGGATGGATTCAAAATCGCGTGCCCTGAACAAAAACCCATTAGTTTTAGCGCAGCCAGAAAAGGGGAAGCGTGCTAAGTCTATCTATATGAGGTCTATGGTATTTCTTCTCCCTATGGGAGTTCTTTACACAGAATATTTCTCCAGTCGTCTAGCAATTTTTACTGGACCGATATTCATGAATATTCCTTTCAAATGTTCATCCATATGCCTGGATATGTTACCAAGCGTTGTAGCTGCAGAGTTATTCTGGATCTCTGAATTCTCACCCTAATAGCAATGCAAGCTTGCAGCAGGCTTGCATTTGCAAGGCTGCAGGATTGACGCAAGCTTGCATGCCAAGGCTGTAGACCTATAGCAAGCCTGCTGGAAGCTTGCCAGTCCTACTTTGCCTAATGTAAGGCTAATCTATACCTAATGTAAGACTAGCCTTGAATTTGCCCTATTTCATAAGCTTGCTGCAAGCTTACGATCTGCTGCTTTGTATTGGATGGAGAAAAATAATATAATAAGAGCTACGGAAATCTTAGGAACCTTGCCAAACAATAAGGAGGAAATAGAAGAAATTATTATATCTAAATGGCAAGACTTCTGGGAAAGAAGTAGAAAATCTAGAAGATTATATGGAATAATAGAAAATATACACAACCGACTGCAATGGAGAGGATGGAGCCCAAGCAGAGGCGCTGTACATTTTTTAAGTGGTCATGAGCCGTACCGAAGCAAATTATATGAATTCGAACGAATTGACTCCCCGATGTGCGTGTGCGGCCATGAGTCGACCCCGGAACATGTAGTCCTCGAGTGCCCGGAAAACCAAGTAAATAAGGAGGGAACAATTATACAGCAAATAGTTGATTTAAGACTGGAATTACAAGACAACAGTACAAAACATAATGGGAAATGAGGAAACGAGGAACTCTCTGGATCTACTCGCGGGAAAGATTTCTCATATATATAAAATGAGATATATTAATAGGCAATAAAACCGAAACAATAAATAATTCTACGAATTACACTACTGAGCAACAAACTCAAGCAAATGTACTGTATATAGACTATATTCCTTGTGTTCGTCCGCTCGCTCGTTCGGTCGATTGTGTATTCGTTGGTGATGAACCGGGTATTATGTATGCATGGCGAGTGTGAGTGTAAGAGGGATATTTCAGTCTAAAGTAATGGTTGAACGATGTCATGCGAACTTTGTGGATTTTAGATCTTCTCCACGGTCGTGGCAATCGCGTACCCATTCCCTAGAAGACAGAAATACCTAAAACTAGTAATAACAGAGCGCTCACGATGCTGTACGTATGATCGAAAACAAAACCTTTTCATCGCTCCCAGAGTTGCTGCCGACTTGTAGTCAGGACAGCGCTCCAACTCTGGATGGCAAGAACTTAAAAACTGCGGAAGAAATATAATGCTGCGAGTGCGCGAGTGAAAGTGAGAAAATGCGTGTGATGTGAGGTGATGGACGCGGCGAGTCTGGAAGAGAGAAGAGGAGGAGTTCCCGGAACCAGCCCCAATCTATGGATCTGGAGGAGAAATCCCGCTGCCTGAATCAACTCGACCGGCTTGGAGCCGCGCACAGAATAAATGATAGTATGAATGGAGGAATGAATGTGACTTTATGTTGTTTTCTATAAAATATTCAGTTAATGATACTAGGGGACATATAGTTTACTGGGATAAAGGGAGTTACAAATAGTATAGATTAGGTAATGGGAATAGATTAGAATTTGAAACAGACACAGATAATGTGTCTCTAAGTAGGAACTCTCTAAGCTCAACAAGAGAATGGATACAAAATAGGAGTTGCAATCATGTTAAAAACTAATAATAAACAGTATGAATGAATGAAAGAGAATAAAATAGACAAATCTAAAATTGTTATAAATCAAATCAGAGAAACGCACAAATAATAAATAAGAACTAAATGACAACAATTAAAATAAAAATAAAAATGTCACAAACATATATATAAATAAATAAATAACTGTGGATTGTATAGCTCAAGTCACTTGTATATGTAAAATAGTGTACGCATTGTTAGTAGAAAAATAAATAGTAACTTTCCCCCCAACTCGCGGAATAGGGCCCAGGTTTATCCATCGGGAACTGGGCTGCAGAAATATCCCCCCTCAGTTCTCCTATACTCTTTTTTTTTATCTTTTTTTTTTATACCAGTTATAAAATTATGCAATTTCAGGTCCTACGGACTCCGTGCGTCGACGCCGAGAAGGGGTCGAGACAGGGAGACCACTTGGGGGATGGCCTACCCCAGCTTTGTGGAGAATCCCTTTTAGATTCTTTGCGCCCCTCAGGCGCTCGAAACAATGCTGTGTTAAGGGAGCAAAGAGGTAGGGGTGGCAGGAGGATCCTTAAATAATAAAGAAAAAAGCATACGATCTATACCTAATGTAAGGCTAGCCTTTAATTTACCTTATTTGATAAGCTTACTGCAAGCTTAAATTGACGTACATGAAGTCTGTGCAAGCTTACTGCAAACTTACTGTTTTTGTATTGTAAGGGTAGCGTTGGATTTGCCTTATTACATCAGTTTCTTGCAAGCTTCATTCCAAGCCTTCTACAAGTTTCTAATCGTCACTTAGGAAGCTTATGCTAAACTTAATATTTGTACATATTTTAACGCTAACCATGGTCTTCCCAGTATGTAAATTGAAAAAATGCATCGAGAAATTGTTCGTCATTCTAGTGGAAAATGTGGGATGTGGAGCACCTCACACATTCTCGACCTACGGTACGTAGTGAGGTCAAATGGTCAGTCCCACGCTCGACCGGCTTTACCTTCCTAAGGTGCCCAGGAATACCAAGGACACACTGGTACTCAATTTGATAAGAGGCTGAGTACACCTCAGAACGCCAGGCATGGGAACACTGCGAAAAAAGTCTCCAGCGTCCTGGCCGGGATTTGAAACCGGGCGGTTCGATTCGTAGTCAGACGCGCTACGGCCTGAGCCACGGCGACTCTTTGTAGTCAGAAGACCGATGTGAAATTATATTTTCTGAATGGCACCAATCTTTGTGTACATTTTCAACTTTTATTTACACACAAGGTATCTGCGCCAAATTAAATACTAAACCTCGTGCAATTCTGTATTGTAAACTTAGGATAGCATAAAGCCGGCTTTTTTTTCCCTTTGAGACCCTTTCATAGACTATTTTGTTAGAATAAAAATAAAGATAAAATTAATTATATAGAGGCAGTGCCGTAACTAACTCCACACACCCCTAAACTCTCAATTGGTTAACCCTTATTCATGGTTTTATTACTAGTAAGTCACGACATCTGGGCTCACCACACCAGAGGGGTGTTTTTTTATTTTTTACATCTCTGTATGTGCGGGAATAAGCTTGTTAGCGTTCCTTTAATACTTACGGCTTATAACGTAAAACTGCAGCATTAGAATTTAAACCTTACAACATTGTACGCACCATGAAATTACATGAAATAAACTTGTCTTATGATTCAACTTTCAAGATCGGTAAGTGATAAGTGTTCTACCCAGTTTCCCGCTAGAATGGCAGACAATTTGTCTGCATTTTTTAGTTTGTATCCAGACAAGGTATTTGTGTAAAAATGATTAAGTCTTCCTGCAACTATGAGATTTTCAAATAAAAAATAATATTAGACATTTTCTTATCTGCAAGCAGTAGCTTTAAATAGGGCTACTTCCAGTAATTCAATATTTCATAAATTTTCGTAAGCTTAAGAAGTTGAAGTTTATTTTAATAGTTTGTTTTTGTATTTCTGTAAAGACTTTAATCTCTCCAATATTCCAGGTTTTATATTCTGTTACTTTCCTGCGTGCGCTGATTTTGAATTCGATTTCGAGGTCACTTCTCCGAGAGAAATTGCTGCACTTCTCAATGCGCCGGATAAGTTTTATTGTGAGTGAATGAAATCACTACCTACGCACAATATTCACCTAACTGAACTAAAACAAATAATACACTGTCAGCTTCCAGAAAATTTTAAGGGTAATACACAAACATCCCGTACTGATCCGCCGTAGCTCTGCGTTAGCGTTCGGGACGTCGTGGGTTCGATCCCAGCGGCCGATCATCCTGACTGAAGTTTTTCCAGGATTTTCCCTGTCACATTATGCAAATGTCGGGGTAGCATCTTCAACATAGGCCCTGGTCGATACCGTCCCGAATCCTTTCCCCTCCCCTATCCCGGCCTGGTCCACCCCAAACCTCACAGAGCTCGAGCCGCGGTCGAACTGAGGAGGTGGCGATAATTTTGTTACCAACGTGGGCAAGTAGGTAATTTTGTCATTGTATGCAAGAACATAGACAAGTCAACAGTTACAAATGGTCTTTTGACATAGAACATCAGATAGAACTTAACAGCTTAAAAAAATCATAGTTACAATAATTGTTGTGAAAAAAAAAAAATAATAATAAAGAAGTTATGTATTAACAGCGAGATGCTGTATTCATAACCTCTCAGCGTGGTAACAAATACCTGTAGAGGAACGTAATAGAGGCTCAGTCAAACATAAAAAGCATGAACATAATGCTCTCGTTATGGGGTTGTATATTATGTACAAGTAAAACATTCGGGAATCCAATAGTACAAATTGTTAGTGCCAGACATCTATCTGAAGCGAAATGAGGTTACAAGAACGGCGTTTGTCTGGAATTCAAAAACAGGAAAATACGGGTAATGTATTTTCTGCTTTTAGAAACACAATAGGCCTAATTCTTGAGTACACTATATAATTCCTATCATAAATGTTTAAATCTTTCCTCCTTTAGATATCACTTTAATTTTCAGATGTGACAAGAGTAGCTTATGTTGCTCTCAAAACTGGAAACTTCTGAAAAATCTTGGTTTTATATTCCGTATTTAATGAGTTTTTAATTATGTTAGATCCTGGTCAGAACAGTATGTGTTCGATGTGTTGCGGGGGAGGGAGATTTTACCTCTCTCTAAAAATATTTCTTGTTTGTTTCCAAAATAACCCAGAGGCTTGGGATATGAAGCGGACGTAAAATCCGGCATTCTACGAACTGAATACTCCCCTACCCCCCCCCTTCTGGGAATTGCACAAATCGGACATTGGTCAGAATTATATATTGTTGCAGTATCTCACTATTACAACTTTGGTTCTGAAGTAGGAAATTTTCAACCGTTTTCTTCATCATTGTTGAGAATTCTCATTTTAGTTTTCTTTAAAATAAGGCTTACTTTTCATAAAGAGCCTCTGTTAATGTCTCACTGTTTGCGCCCAGGTAGGAACAAAGGAACAATCCCGAAATGAAGCATTTCCTTATTTTTATTAACTAAATTAATAACATAGTCTCTTACCATCATAGTAGTAGGGGGCTACAGAAAATTTAAGTAGGGGACAGGTCACGAGAGTTCGTATTTATGTAAAGCATATTTTCATTTGCGCACAAGTTAACAATAGGAGAGCAAAATTCTTTTAAATAGGGGCCTGGCTTTCCTGAGACTACCCTTAGCAACGGGCTCAACTATGTCTGCATACAGTGACGGAATCACCTGTCAATTCTTCTATTTTGTGAAAAAATATCTATTTGCTTGTAATCGGAATAAATATCCTCTTACAAAGCTCATACTGAAATGCTTTACTTTGAAAAAATGAAAAAAAAAATCTTTGTTTAATCATATATTTCGATGGAAAGGAGTAATGTGGAAAATTATGTACCTTTAACCATGCTTTGTAATTGATAATTAACGTTTTCTTATAATAATCTAATTTTTTTATGCTTCTTCTATGCAGTGTATAAAGATTTTCCTTTTATTTTCGTAATGGCGGTAAACGGTAGAAACAGCTGAATGTCGTGTAAAGCAGAAGCTATTACTAAACTATGTAAAAACATATATCACGCATCTTTTATGTGTACGAAAGCGAATATTATAATATTTTTAATGTGTGAAAAAGGTGATTTTAAATTATATGCGCTACAAGGTAAATAGCTACTATATATATACTAGATTCGTTATTACGCATTGTATGCGTGTAGTAGTAGAACCTTATGCATTGGAAAGTAGAAAACTGTATAAATGAATACATAGTTGTAATATGGGTAGGCATTATACGTGGTAAATGACCTATAAGTGCGAACTATATTTTCTCCTTTCGCGCTTGAGTTGGGTATGTGTTTCGTTTGCGGATGCAGTCAGCTGATCAGTGTAGGTTGAAGGGAGTTTAGGAATTTACATTAACTGTGTTCTTTAACGCGGTTTGTTGTTCATTATTTTGTTCCCTCCCTCTCACCCCCTTTTCTTCCTTTTTTTATTTTCACTCGTTTGTTATTTATCGTAAGTCGGTTTTATAAAAAACAGGATGGATCAAGAACTACTTAATACTCACAAGGAGCTTATTGAGAAATCTAATAGTGCTGTATCTGAGGTTATTAAACTCATGTCCGAAAAATTGGAAGAACAGAATGATGATCAGGTCTGTAAGCGTGCTCCTTGATCTTTAAAGTTAGAGGAACAGGCCTCTAAAATTGAAGAGCGAAGTACTAATTTTCAAGAATACTGCGAGAAAAGTGACGCTTCCCATGTAGAGTTAATTCAAAGGTTATAAACTCAAAGTACTAAAATTGAACATCAAAGCCATGAATTGCAGTTGTATTGCAATGAGTGTACTTGAGCGAGACAAGAACTGTCGGAGAAACTCGATAACAGTTTACGTGAACTTGAAATTGCCTTTGATAAAAAGTTGCAGTTGAGTCGATCGATAAGATGATTCATTCGAGTTCTTGTGAAATAGTTGAGGGTGTTAAATCTGATATTGAGGTTTTGCTTAACAATAAATTAGAAAGCTATAGGAATGAGGTTCAAAGTCAAATTGATTCGTGTGTGGAGGATATTAAAAATTTTTCTGATCAGCTGGAAGCCCTTATTTTTAAAGTTGATGCAATGAATGTTGAACTAAGTTCTTGTAATTCTAAAATTAGTTCTGAGATAGAGAAAGCTATTGATGTTTTGGGAGAAGCATTAGCTATTGCGACAGCTAAACATGAACAAAGAATAAATGGTTTAAACTCTCAGCTTACATTATCCTTTCGCATTTATAAAACGATTTTAAGCTCTCATGAGTTAGTTAAGGCTCGTGTGTGCTAAGTGTCTACAGTAGTTGATCTACAGGGCAGCGAATTAGTTAAATTAAAAGATAAATAAACGCAATTGCAGTCGAAATTATGTAATCTGGAGCCTTCGGAGCTCGGCAAACCTTCTGTTGAATCATGTCAGGGCATGTTACGTGACCTGGGTAAGATAGAAGCTATAGGCTCGCTCGACCGCCGCAACAACTGGGAACGTGGTCGTGACAGCACAACAAATGAGGAGCAAACTAAATGTTTAGGTGAAAGACAGAGCCTGTACAAAGTAAAACTCTCCTCCCCTCTCCTGTTTCTTCTTCCTTTGAATCACAAGAAACAGATGGTAGTGCTATTTCTAAAGCAGGACCTAAAAGACGAAAAAAGAGTAAAAATATTAGTAATCTTAAACAATTTATTCGTTTTAGCGGCAATATTAATGGTTGTAGTGCCACAACCTTTTTGCGCGAATTAGAACGACAGTTTCAATTTAGTGGGATAGAAAGCTGGGATTATTTGAATTTTGTCGAATATCTCCTTGACGGCTTCGCTAAAGTTTGGTTTCATGGAGTCAAAAACAGTATTAAAGATTTTGATGAATTCTCCGTGATGTTAAGGAATCACTTTCAAAGCAGAGAAAGAGTTGCTCAGAGATTATTTCTTCTTAGGAACGAAAAGTATAATTCTTCGATTTTTCCTTCGGTAGCTTCGTTTGTCATGTCTTTGAACCACATTCTGGCACCACATTTAAGTGACGATGTAATTATTTCTAATATAGTAATGAATCTACCTGGACGATTCCGGACCAAATTATTATTACATCGTGTTTATAATTTCAGTGATCTCGTCAGCATGGTGCAACGTATTGAATCAGTTAACTACGAGCAAAGAATGTATAATGGTAAACGTGGCGGTAATAATAATAATAACTATAGGCCACCAGTTAATAACCAACGTCCTATTTTTCAAAAGCAGGTCCAACAAGTTGAGTGTTTGGGTAATTATGATGATGATAAACATATGAATCGGCCTGATAACGCTAATAAAGGTAGTAAATTCGAAAAAAAGGTTTTGAGAATTCCTTTAGTAATAATACTGGAAATGTAAATGGTGACCAAGAACGGCAACGTAAGAAATTTAAGCGTAAAATAAGAATAAAAGGAGGTACGATAAGAAATGGAGACGTCCCCAAGATACTCAACCTCCCGGAGGAGAGTGTGTTCATCGCTGCAGTAACGAAAATGGTTATTATCACTTACTAAGTACTTCACCTCATGATCAATAAGATGGAAGTCGCGGGCGATGGAACGACCAAAATAAAAGAATTTACGGGTCAGAGTTGCCTATGGGACGTCATCGATGCCAAGCTATGTCTACGAGTTTTTCGGGAAACGTGTAGTCGACCATGTCTGGTTGATGATACGAAGTATGACCCATCTGTTAAACATTCTGAAGAATATCATATGTCTTATACACTCATTAATTTTTGATGCAGCTGAAGATGAGTTGGATAACTTAAATAGATCTACTCAACGACACCCCAAGCTTTAGCCTGTGCATTGTTCATCTCGTTTCCGAGTGAAGGTTAGTGGCATTGATTTAGTGGGTTTAGCTGATTGTGGTAGCAATGCGACGTTATTAGCATACGACTCTTGAAAGCAGGTCACCTATGATGTGACTAGGACTGTATTAGAGGCCGCCCCTGAAGTCTTCTTGTTGACTTTTTTGGAAGGAAAAAGAAAAAGGTCAGAGGTCGTTGCGTAACACCGTTACAGCTAGGCGAAATATATATCACTGTACCAGTTTTCGTACTCAGTGGGCTGAAAAAAGAACTGCTAATTGATCAAGAAATATTGAGTTTTCTTAAAAGCTGAATTAAGTTTTGATCGGGAAGTCATTGTATTAAAACATGAAGGTGTTGTTGTTGAAATTCCTTTGTTGCCTGAACAACGTGAAGAACAGGTAGTGTAGGTTTTCTCTAGTATGGAAGAAAGTAGCGATGACCAAGATGATGATGTTTTAAGGCAAGTCCTTTGTGGAAAATGAAAGAGGTGATGGAAATGATTCTTTCGTAAAACGTACTGCTACTTATGAAGAAATTAAAAGGGTTGTGCAACAATCATCCCAGTTGAATGAAAAACAACGATGTATGTTTAGAGATTCATTA
The DNA here is from genome assembly GCA_022664845.1 of Lepisma saccharinum. Taxonomy (NCBI): domain Eukaryota; kingdom Metazoa; phylum Arthropoda; class Insecta; order Zygentoma; family Lepismatidae; genus Lepisma; species Lepisma saccharinum. Next base: position 129,635 of record JAGDQP010000889.1, on the reverse strand, counting down.
TTACAATATCGGAAATTGTTTTCAAATTTCCCAGGTTGTGTAAAGGGTTTTGAATTTGATGTTAAATTTGAAACTAATAAGCCAATACGTGTACGTCTATAATATTCCATTGAATCATAGAGAATTTGTTCAAAAAAAGTTAATGGATTTGGGAATTATCAAATATGAATGTAGATTTCATTCACATAGCTTGTGGGTAGTCCCGAAAAAAGACGGCAAATGGAAACTCATAAATGATCAAAGGTCCTTCAATGATCATGTAAAATTATTAAGAGTACAGTCAAAAAGAATGGACGATTTATTATCCAGAATCCAGAGAACTCAAAGCCTCAGATCATTTGATCTCTATTGGCAGTTCCACATTTTTAAAGCTTCTCAACCGTATTTTGCTTTTAATTTTGAAAGACAACAGTTCTCATTTAAAAGGAGCCCTTTTGGATTACGAAATTCTAGTTCTAATTTGAATTCTGCATTTCAAAATGTACTTGGTCCAGATTTAGATGCGAAAATTCTAAGTTATGTTGATGATGATTTTTTGATATTTAATAAAGATTTCGATAAACAAAATGTATTTTCTAAATTGTTAAGAGCAGGGATAACCTTGAAATGTTATTTTCCAGTCAAATGAACTTTTTAGGAATTATTGTTACTCCTCAAGTAATCGTACAAGATGAGAGTAGGATATAAGCAATTAAAGATTTGCCTAGTCCCACATCCTTACCCAAGGTCTGTGCTTGGATTATTTTCGTGGGAATCCCGATTTATAGAAAGATATGACATTAAGGCCGCACCATTATACTCTTCATTGAAAAAGGGGCGTAAGTGGCAATGGTTAGAGGAACACGATACTGGCTTTATGACCATAAAGAATAATATTTGTTAAAGGGTATTATTGCATCATTTTGATCCTGACTTACCCATTTTTCTACAATGTGATACATCAATGGCCGGATTAGCTGCCATTTTATATACTAAGGAAAATGATGAGATTAAGGTTGTTGCATACGCGAGTCGTGCGTTGACCCCAGTAGAAAGTAGATATAGTATCATTAAACTGGAATGCCTCATCGTTATTTTTGGAGTTAAAAGATGGTCTGATTTGTTATTGGAAAACTCTTTTACGATACTTTCAGACCATAAGTCTTTTGTCTTGGCTGGCTGGGTAAGTCCAAAAACTGGAACGCCCGTCTTTTGAGATGGAGCTTATTTTTACAGGAGTATGACTATAAAATCGTACACGTAATCGGGCGTAAGAGCATAACAGCCGACACGTTGAGCAGAAGTTTTCCTTTTTCTGTACCCCTGTACCTGCATGCTTTTCAAGCTTTACCGAATGATATTTTGAAGGTATCTCCGGAATTATTGATGGAAGAGCAAAAACTTTGTGATTATTATGTTCCAATTATTAAATTTTCAGAAGGAGATAAAAATTTCTTGCGGGATAAACGCAGTCGAAATTGTAAACAATACTATTGTTTGGAAAATAACATCTTCAAAGTGATCTTGTTGGTTAGAAATTTTCATTTTTCAGATCAGTGGAAAATTTGTGTGTGCCATCGTCACTTGTAAAAAGTATATTAACTGCTTATCATGACCAGTTTGGGCATTTCAGTGTTGATAAAACTTATGGAATGGTTTCAGAAATCTTTTTCTGGAAGCACCAGAGAGCTGATATTAAAATGCCTATAAAAAACTGAGTAATGTGTACGAAGACAACCTGGAAACCATCCACATGCTGTACCTTTATCTTCATTGTGAGTCACCGGGAAATGTCAGGTTGTTAGGACTTAATTGGAAATTATCCTGTAAAAAGGGCCAAGCTTTGATGCTTGGCATTGGCCTTGGCGCAATGACAATTTTTGATTGCTACAGTCGTTACTGTGTATATCCCTTGAGAAAGAGTACAACTAAAGCTTCTCTGTATTGCTTAGAATATCTTTATTTTATCCATATGGGAACCCCCAGGTGCTATTATGTGACAGTGGCGCAGCTTTTCGTTCAAGGAAATATATTGCGAGAATGAGTGAGTACAATGTGAATGTTTATTATGTACCCCCTCGGCAACCAGCCGCAAACTTAGTAAAACGTGCCCATGCCAATCTGGTGAGAATATTTCGTTTGTTATGAGAAATGGGTTAAATACCTCATACAAGCTGTTCTATAATTACAGTCTTTGTGAAAGTTTGAGGATATCGCCTGCCAGTTTTCACATGGATGTTGATAATGCCAAGCATGTTTACCGACATTTCGGAATATTTTGTAACGATAAGGTAGATGAATTTCAAGACTGAAATAGGAGAATGATTATGGCAGATTTGAAGCGTAAACAGACGGTGCAGGAAAGAAATCAAATAAATGACAGTCAAGCCTCTCGTAATGTTATCAAGAAAGTGATCTCGTTTTTATAAAAATGTATTCGCAAAGCAAATTAATTTCGAAAAAGATCTCTAAATTCTTTGACCTCTATAGTGGACCCTTTTTCGTATGGAAAATGACCGGTGTGAATGTTGCTAAACTAATAGATTCGAATTCTTTATACCCAACTTAGTTCGCTTATAGGTCAATGCCTATTAATAATGTCTTATAACAAGTAATGTTTGCATATATAATGATAATATTAATAATAGTACAAAATAACTATAACTTAATAAATATTTGAATAATACTATTGTTACATGAAAATTACATATGCAGTGCCAAGACAAAAGCCTAAGAACTTAATATATGTCACTTTTATCCATGATTTGTTTCTAATTTTCAAGAAAGACTACACGTAACCTTGATGTTTCGTTGATGTAAGGTAGCCATATCATACCACTATCGTGGAAATGAGTCAACAGTTGTTCCTGTAGAATTAGAACTTCTTGATGTTTTTAAAACGTAGTTGGAAACTGCAGCTGAATTATGTATTAATCTTTCTGTATTTTCTTCATATTTTAAAATTTGTCTTGGACCTTAAGTCCATGAAAGCGAACACATTAAGGAAAGGAATTGTCATTGATATCTGTTTCTTTGTTAACGTGGCATGATTGTGTAGCTTTAACTTAATTTCCTAAATTTCAGTTAGTTTATCTTTGTATTACTTCCTGATGATAATGCCAGGTGAACGTTGTGAGTCAAAACCCAGATGACAGTCATAAATGATATTGCTGTGAACATTCTGTTTTTAGTTCAGTCCATTTATCGTAGAGAAGGTTATGAATATGATATTAGTTTATTTTTGTGTGTTTACGAAATGGTAATAGGTATGTATTGTGACACACAGTTGTGTGGGCTAAACTGTATTTGGAATTTCTGATACTTGTATATTGAAATTTTGCGGCGAAAGGCGGTTGTCTTGTTAACGTTACGATTGATGTTACAAGCCAGCTTTGGGGAATTTTCTTCATTTTTGTAAAAAATGTTTTCGTACTTCTTTAATATTTAACGTAAGCATCTATGCTTTTTGCCTTTCGTATGCTTGTTATGGGGTTTGGTACCGGATTAAACTAAATGGGATTGGTTAATGGTTTTAGTCGAATGAGGTTTGGTCTAAGTAAACCATCATTCTTGTATGTTGCTCAGGTTGAGTACATTTGTTCTTTACTCAGTCTTTCCTATCTTGTTACGTCAGAACGTAAAACTCTTCTTCGTATTTCTGTGTGTGAGTTGGAAAGTCTATTTCTTTATTATTTGTTAGCCTTCCGAAGTCACACACAAGTTGAGGTCAACATATGGTTGCACCCTCACATTGGAGAATAATCAGTTCTACTTGCCGCTAAATTTTTCCATGCAGGGGAGATGCTTAAAAATGTTCTCTTTAAAAGATATACATACGTATACCCTATGGTGTAATATTTTAGAATTGTTTCGTTAATGCTTAAGTGTTAATATCGTAAATTGTAGTGTAAATTTATAATTGTAATCTTCTATAATATTTAACATATATATGTACGGGTTGTTCAAAAAGTAAGTTTCCCCTATTTGATATTTCTGACTTTAAAATATATTGTGATATAAATGAACGGTCCAGAGTTCTTGAGTTAAACCCTGCATACAAATATCTTCTTACAAAGCTCATACTGAAATGCTTTGCTTTGAAAAAAAAGATCTTTTTTTAATCATATATTTCAATTGAAAGGGGTAATGTGGGAAATTATATACCTTTAATCGTGCTTTGTTATTGATAATTAACATTTTCATATAATAATCTATTTTATGCTTTTTCTATAAATTTTATATATAGATTTTCCTTTAATTTTAGTAATGGCGTCGATAGATTTTTAAAAATCTTTTTGCTTTCCTTGGTTTTCTTTGTATGTAGAACCGGGAAAATCTCTTAGTCTAAGACAGAGTAAAAAATATTGTCGCGACTTGTTGACACTAGTCTCTGTATCAATACTTGATTTCTAGTACTGTATTATCCTTATTTGGAAACATACGCTGTAACGTATAGGAGCCCTTTGTATTCTGTATATGTTAATAAGATCGATTTTGTAATATTATTTCCTTATGTATGTAAGCTTTAAGGGTTATTACGTGACAAACCCGGGTTTTTCGCGCAGTGCATTATGGGTGAAGTAGCATTTCATACTACTGACGATAGCGTGAAAGACTAGACCGAATTTGTCCTTCAAGCCATGAACTTCAGGCATCTCGTACTAATAATTTTTGCGAGATATCGAGATTTTTGCGAGGTACAAAGTGTTAGTATCTAAACAGTTTATCGTAAAATTTGTTAATCATGAAGTAATGACCACAAGTTATTGGTCGCTTTGAAATTGACTGTTTGTTGTGGTACGTAATTATCGTCAATTAAAAACTAAAAAAAAAAAAACTTATGTTTAGCGGTATATTTGCTAAAGCTTGATTTCAGCGAGACAGTATTCAGTGCCGTGACTTATGCTAAACACCGGCAATGTATACTATTCGGTGGAGTGATACCAATTGACGCTGTTGATGGTCAAACTTTTACACCACGTCGCATAGTTAGTTTAAAGTTGACAGTGCTGTATAACTTAAAGGTATATAATCGCCAAATACTTGGTTTATAGCGTACTCAGTTAAATCTATCTCGTATTAAAGTGGCTATAAATTTCTTCGTCTGTTCAACTCAGCTGATGCAACCATACCGTAAATCGTGCAGCTGATCTTTGGCATTGAATATGAGAAACAAGTTGAAATGCTACCTAAATATTGCTGCTTGTTTGTACGGTGACAGTATGCTAGTGTTCACAATATTCCTCGTGGAAGGATCGATGTGGAAATATTGTATTTTCAATGGGTAGTTAAGAAATGCCTCGTCGACTCTTGAAACTAGTCCATTAAAATCTGTTCCGGCTGCCCACGTCTCTCTCTTTTAGTATTTAGCGTGTAAAATAAAGTAAATTAAAGATAAGCCGATACGTGTCTCGGCATTATTTCGTATAGGAATTCGGTCGCCTGCAAAGAAGCGAAGAATTTACGCTATAAGGATGGTGAATTCCTGGACACTTATGCACACTTCTCTGGCTGCATGACCGGTCGGCCGCCCAACCATTAGCACCCAAGTGTATCACGAAGGTGACAGAGTGTCCTCGGGTGGCCGAGAGGTTAGCACTCTCGCTGTACGTATGCATTGACCCAGGGTCGATTTCCACTGGTGGTACAAGTGGTTCGGATTTCACGTTCAGCTGTAGGCGCCTTCAACATCTTCATCCGATGCAAGGCAGTCGCAAACTACCATCGGTTCACCTTCGCCAGGTACCTCGATTTAGAGACCTGCCTCCGGGTATGTTGACATTATTATTATTCGACGCAGCCAGCAGTGTGTGTGTACATTTTACCCAGGCAGTCCCATTTTCCCTGTAATGTAATTTCACCTTAGCAACTTACCTGCAATATACTTCTCACAGCTCCAGTTATATTTCTCTTCTCCAAGTGAATATATATACCACTTTCTTTCTTCGAGCATCCTGGTTAGGATGCGCGTGCTTCGTGCGACATGGCGATGTATGTACTGTATTTACCCTATTCGTATTAACTTTACTTGCCACATACCAGTGTAGGCAAAAGCAAACTTCGCGTCGTAGAACACCTGTTTACAACATAGGTCTACACTGGAGTAAAGGTTGCCGCGAGAGAACAAGTGAGCAGTAGTTGCACAGCTTGCAAGGGAATGTTCATAAGCGCATGGACCGCTTTACAGAAGTTGTTCGGTTGCCCTCTTGCAAATAGCAATGTTGGAGCAAACGCCAAAATACCTATCGGCTTATTTTTAATTTACTTTCACCTTGACAACATGACGCGTTTCTCCTATAAGTCAAAATATCGATAATCCATGCAGACTAAACCCTCTATTCTAGACAATAATATATTTTTCTACATTAACGTAGGCCCAAATGCCGTTACACGTGTCCCTTTATTTTCGATGTTCTTTCGCCCCATATGTGTTTGGTTTTAATGTTAATGTACATTTTGGCACCGTCTCCTTGTTAGTTACGACAATAATTAACTGGCATGCTTACCCTAAACTGGAATAGAGACCAGAGAGAAAGTGTTCGTGTTATGAATAGGTCCAGAAAAAAAAGGCGTAATGAGTACAGTAGTTAAATGAGTAACCGAAATATACTTACCCCGAGAACGAAAAGCATGTTGTCTACCGGTACATGATTAATATATTTCTTGTGTCTTCCCTCAGAGATTTACCGCACTTCACTTTTTTCTTCTTTTCTGTTTTATTTCCGTGTGTAAAATTAATCATTTGTCTCACCATCCACTACAATAATAACACTTTTTTCTTTCTTTTTTAAAATTAAAAACACATTTAGAGAATAAAAACAAATAATAAATTTCCACATCCATTGTTTGTAACATGATTAAAAGTACACTATTGTAGAAAATAAATCAACTGGAGATAAATAGATTCAATAAACATTTAAATATGTACTTAAAATTTGACTGTCGAAACGAACACCAGTCATGTTTCTTGGAAACTTTCATTCTTCCCTTCCTCAATGCCCAAGGTCAAGCCGTTAGAAACAAAAGACAAGTTACAGCGCTGCTGTGCTGTAGAAGTTGAAACGAAGTTTCGCGCGCAGTCTTCTAAAATAGACTTGGGGCAAACTTGCGTAGCCTGTAAAATGCAAGGCTTGGCCGAGCGTCGCTTCTCTTCAGGCATGCATTAGATAAAACACTTGTGGAAGCCTAATGCAAGTGTAATTTGAAAGACTGAAGGAAATAAGGCAACACAAGGCAAATGCGATCTTAACGTAGCTTTCGTAGCCTCTAAAACGCAAGACTGAGCGTCGCTTCTATTCAGGCATGCATTAGAGAAAACACTCGTGGAAGCCTAATGCAAGTGTAATTTGAAAGGCTGAATGAAATAATGAAACGCAAGGCAAATGCAAGCTTAACGTAGACGTGCTTGCTATTGGGGCAGTGTTGCCAACCAATTCAGATTTTCAGTTGCGTGCACCCAGTTTTATGTTACCACACCAAACTTGGCATACATTAGTCGACACAATAGAACAGTTGTATACCGGCCCCCAAGCCCCAGTTGTCAGTGTTACCAACTTATTTAAAACTTCAAATTTTAGAAATCTGTTTACTTATACGAATCCACTGATTTAAACCAAATTTTGTGTACATATAAGCATTAGACCATAAAAGAACTCCAGGCGCCGCAGTTATCAGTGTTGCCAACTAATTAAAACAATATTTTTAATTGCTTCCACACCATTAGACAGATCAGCACCAAACTTGGTATTTAGTTACTGAGATAGATCAAAGAGGTACCCCGGGCGCCGAAGCAGTCACATAATATTAATATTTCAAATTTATTTCATACTATCGGGCATATCAGCACTAAATATGGCATTTAGGTACTGTTAAAGATCAGAGAGATACTCCGGGCCCCATAGGTGTCACACCTGTCAGTGTTTCCAAACAATTACAAAATATCAATATTTCAAATTGTTTCAATACGATTAAACAGATCATCGCCAAATTTGGCATTTAGATACTAGAACAGATCAGAGGGGTACTCCTGCAGCCTGAGGTGTCGTAGTTATTAGTGTTGCTAATCAATTTGTAAGAAATCAGTATTTCAAAAGCTTCCATTCCATTGGATAAATGAGCACTATACTTGGCATTTAGATACGGGGTGAGATTAGAGAGGTACTCAAGGCGTTACAGTTATCAGTGTTCCCAACTAATTTCAAGAATTCAACATTTCAAATTGCTTCTATATTATTGGACGCATTCACACGAAACTTGGCATTTAGGTACTGGCACGGGTCAGAGAGATACTTCATGCGCTGCATGTGTCAGATTTGTAAGTGTTACCAACCAACCTAGAAAATTCAATATTTTAAATTTCTTCCATGCCGTTGTATCTATCCCCACCAAACTTAGTATTTACGTACTGGGACAGGTGATGAAATTACTTTGGTTGCTGCAGTTGGCATTGTTACCAACCAATTTTATAAATACAATAGGGCCTATTTAAAGTTAGTTCCACGCCGTTTTAAGTATCCGTAACAAATTTGGCATAAACATTAGTCGATCCAATAGAAAAATACTGTGGGTGTCCCCGACCCCAAGAACCTCAATTGTCAGTGTTGCAAAGATATTTTAAAATTCAACTTTTCAAATGGCTCTTATACAGTTGGATGAATCCGCACCAAAGTTGGCATACACATTATTCGACACCATAGAAAAAATACTTTCCACGTGCTCACCCTCTAACGGTCCCAGTTTCCAGTGCTGCCAATCATTTTGAATAGTGCGGGCGGAGGCAGTGTGATTAAGCTAGTTGTATTATGAAGTGTATGTATAATTGTGTAATTAAGCATGTAAAAGTCGATCTAAGTACATGTAATACTATTGTGTATTCAGTTCGTCCACCGAACTCGAAAACGAATGTTCTCTTTCTGACGTACAAGAGATGCGTAGCAAGATGGCGTACTAACTGGTACCTACAAGAGGAGAGCTCCGAAATTAGTGAATTGTTTGAATGGAATTCCTGGCAATATATGTAATGAAGAATTAATGGAATCATCTATGAATGTACTCTAGACACTCTCCAAAAATTTGGACAAAATTAGTCCATTACTGTGGAAGTTACTGATGAAAATAGTGGTGAGGTGCAAGTTTTCTGAAGTAGTGCTGCAATGCAATATTTGTATTAATATTAATGTGTTTTGATCCTTTACATCTTTTTAAAGCCCGATAAGTGGTTCCTTAGTGTACTGTACCAATTTTAATTATGGTCTGGCTTATTTTGAAACAATAATCATTTTTTAAATTGAAAATTTCTGTAAAAATCATCGGTTTTGGTGGCGGCCATTTGCATTTGGCTTTTGTAAACATGAGTAGCCTTATTTTTGCATTTGATTGGAGTGGATGTGCTCAACGTTGCCAGATGGCGTTGGTATGAAAACTGGCGAGTGCATTCTGATTCTAATTCATATTATGACGTAAGCTGTCTGATTCTGAATCGTGGTAGTGGCTCTACGGTTCAAGAAGTGATTATAGACGATTTCGTCCTGTTTATAGCAACGGAAATCTATATACTGGTTATTCCATAGGTGATTTTTTCAAATCCGTGTGAATCGTGTAATAATAACGCATCAGTGTTAGCATAGATTTATGGTCTTTAAGATGGCCCCCGTCTATATTTTGAAAAATCCCCCCCCCCCCCAATTTTTGGTTTTAGTAGTGATAACCGAAGGTTTTAGTTACGCTTATTCTGGAAAACTAATTCCAGTGTGGATCAGACCAGAATTAAGAAAGATATGGGGTCTTGAAATATCTTTTAACTCAAATCCTTTGATGTGCCGCCAGAAGTTTTTTTTTCTCTATTTTCTCTAAATAACTCTTAAATGACGTACCGTACGAAAATTTTACTGCTATATTTTTTATAGTCTTTTTTATGTTCTTTCGAATGAGGTGACCATCAAACCGTTTCAAATAATAAATAAAAAAGTTATAAATTAAAGTACTTGGTACGTTTTTTTTTTTTTTTTTCAAGTGGAAAGTCGCAATCAACCCATACCATCGTTAATATTGACCACAAACATATACATACATAGAGTGTATCGTAAATGCACTCTTCGTCTCCTATTTCCTTTTCTACCGGAAGGTCGTCCATTTTAAGGACTGTTCATATATCGTCTTTCCCCTTTCCTTGTCACCTTTTTTGCCTCCTTTAGTGAAGGATTGGGTGCATCCTTCGCGTCCTTGACCGCGTCATCCATCTGTGTATCGTTCAGTTGTTTCATTTGGAAACTAGTGCCACCTATGAATTGACGGATGAAAAAGTCAATCGTCGCGCCTAGAAACGAGGAAGCAGGGGGAAGTGATCTCGAGTGGAAACTTGTGGTGTGAAAAGGGTAGTCTCGCGCGATTAGCATCTTGTCTCCCGTTGTTCTGTTGTATCAGTGGAGTTAGTCGTTCCTTTCTTTGTTTGTTTATTCTTTCGTAGTATTTGTGAGATTTTTGCATGAGATATGCAGTTGTTATTAACAGCAACAATTGTTTTAAAACAAGAAAATTTACAGGGAAATAAACTATTTATTTTAGATCTCCTTAAGGTGTTGGGGAGGATCGTTGCAAAATCAAAAGAAGTTTTGTGTTAAAAAGCACTATTCTTAGTAGACGTCACGCTGTAGGTGATGCTCTATTCTCTACTCTTGTGTAAAAGATAGAAAATACTATCACACACTATATAAATTGTTCTGTTCAGAAATATAAAATGTCACAAAATTGATTTCAAATACTATGCAGTTACTCTGTAAACATTACAGCAATTCGTTGAACGGCATCACGTTGTTGATAATTTCTATAGTATCACTTATTTTGCACTACATTTTGAACGTTTCGAAATTTTTTCGTTGATTTATCAAAATAATACAACTTACAAACAGCACTGAAACTGTTCATGTGTAGCTGTTCCCTGGAAAGTCTCTCAAAGAGAGGAACGGGAAAAATTACAATTGTAATGAGAGACTTGCTTACTGGTCGGTACAAGCACTGAATAAATAAGGAATATGACAAAGAGTGCCCATGTAGTGATGTTCAGGGGGGGGGGGACAGCGTCATACACATACCGCCTTCTCTTTGTTTTGACTGACGCTATCCCCTCATTTTGTGCCATATTAGTTTAATTTTCTCCGGCTAGGGGGAGGGGTGACCGCCCCCTTGCCCCTTAATGGGCGTCCTTGGAAATGACTATGTAAACTATTGTCTTAGAAATACGCGCGATAGAGTACCCCTCGAGCGGAGGAGAGGGGAAAGCTCACGCGAGCAAAGAAAGCATCTTGGAAAACGTGTACAACTGCGCAGTTGTTTGCGTTTCTAATTACTCGTGCTTTCCAAAGATGTCGCTATATTCGCAAAGTGTACAGCGTCCAAAATGCTTCATCTGAACCGTCCTTCCGAAGGTTCCTTCACTTGACTCCTTTGGTTTCTCAGCAAAAGGAAGGAAGCTTTTAGAATTGGGCCTTATTGTTTTTAGTCTAACCAAGTTAACATTTTTATATTTGTGGTCAATTTTGGTCGGGTGAGATCAAGAATGAATCCAGGTTCCCCAAATCAAGGTTCAAGCAAAGAACTTTAATGATGACTTTGATGACGTAAACTTTAATAGTCCAGTTTTAGAAGAGGATAGTTTAGATAGAGAAATGCAATCAAGGCACTCTGTTTTAAATAAATCCTTTAATTATACAAAAACTATTATACAAGTGATGAAGAAGTAGATGGGAAAAATAGTTTAGATTTAATTATACAAAGAACTATTATATAAGTGATGAAGAAGTACATGGGAAAAATGACTTATCTGCATTTTAGAAGATAAATCCATTAGAATGCTTGATGAACTAAAAGCAATAATAACATTACATAGTACTACATCGTGCGAAGGATCAAATGGTGTAAATGATCAAAGTCACGAAGTGGTCAATGAGAAATTACAAACGAAATTATTCCCAACTAATAATAAAATAATAATTAAACGACGTAGGATGTTGTCAGTGTAACATGGAAAAATGCACTCAAACTGATTTAATGTGTCAGTGATTATCAGTGCAGGTCTTAACTGAAAAATGTGATTATTTTGAAAATGGCAAAAATTATCTAATTAGGGAAATTGCTCAAATTGATGAAAAACTGTCAAACGAAAAATGTGTACATAGAGAATTCACTGAATTAAATAATGTAGTAATAGAAAACATACAAACCCACGTTGACCAAATAATGGAAAAGGTAAAAGAATTCGATGACTTCGTTAAAAGCAAGGAAATTGAAAATGTTTCTTGCGATCGTGGAAACAGTTATATAGCTAAAAGGTGTACCAAACAAGAAAATAGTTTACAAGTAGGGTTTCTAAACATTCAGGAAAATAATTGTGTTGATCCTTTGCTAACTGATTAAGTATATTAGCAGACAGCCATGGTGAAGGATTGTCCCAAATAATTAGGAGGTTAAGTCAGTATAACGTCATGGGTTTAATTAAGCCCAATGCAAGATCAAATGATACTAGGTGCTAACTTCCTTGTTAATAATCCTGAAAGCAAATTTCAAATTAGGGTAGAAATAACGGTGCTAATGGTCGGCGCAAACGATATTTATCACAATAACATGATATCTTTCCTAAGATCGTTAAAGAGGTACTTGGCTCATCATGTTCATGATAATATAATTTTGTATACTATTCCAACACGATATGACTTACCGTACTGGTCTGCCGTAAACATGGAAATAATAACGGCCAATAACAAAATTAAAGATTTAATTAAAATATTTAAATGCCTATACGTTGTCACCACTGAGTATGTCCTCAGTTAATTCGGTTTTAATAACAAGAAAAATTTGCATGTCATATGTAAATTAATTTTAATTTTTAAATATTGTGGTTAATTAATTTCTTTCTTTCTTTTCTATAAGCTGGCCAGCACTATTCTTTTCTTTCCTCTCTATCTTTATTACGTAAGAATGTGAAGTGTGGATATTCAAATTTGCTTTATTTGTTAATATTAATGTGAAATTTTACATTTGTTTGAAAATTCTGTGTATTTTCATAAGGAAGCTAAATGCTATGAACAGATCATAGGTGATGGAAGATTTTCAGGGTACTAGAGTATGATGACCCCGACAGCAGCTGAACTTAACTGTAAACCTTTGTCCTTTTTGCTATTTGTGGATGGGTTCTTTCTTTCCGAGCGGTGCTGTGAAGATGTGCCCGGATGTAAGTTGCTGCGGAACCATGGAGTATGGGCTGATAGGTTGTTATTATTTCACTGCTATAACCGTTCCTTTTACGCTGTTATAATCACGATTATTTTCTTTGAATTTCGTTTATATTCCCCGGCCTTTGTGTTTACAGTGCGAGACTTACCTCAACATGGAAAAGATCAAGTAGGATAGGCCGTTGCGAGTTGCAGTCAACAAACTACTTTAGGGAAAGTACTTCTAACTTAGAATAATTTAGCTACTTCGAGACTTGTAATTATTTGTACAAGTCGGCATGAAGATTTTTTTGATCTCCGTGTTACGCCCTCGAAGTGGGTAACAGAGAAGAGGCCAAGCCAAAGGAGAGACGTCAGGCAGAGAGCTGTTACGTAAGTGTTATTACTTTCTGAGCTCTATTACAATATTTGAATGAGCTTGTTTTGGGCCGATCGTATTCTTTGCAACCTTATGAAGCTAGTTAATTTATCTTATCGCTTGCTAGAGACTTGTATTTTGCGTTATACTAATACCCCCCAAGCCATTTTGTTGATACACCCCCGCTTGACACTAAAATCCAAGTTCCATGTGTTCACAAGAAATGGTGTGCTTTAGTTGGTTTCAGGCATTACATGTACTAAAAGTCCCCGTGCGAGGATTTTTGCTTGTAGCGCCTGGAGGTCCCCTGTAGCCATATGGCCGAGTGTTACCTCGTATTGGTTCAATTCAGTTTGAACTAACCGCTTCGCCAGAAACACAAAATAGAGGAGTCCTTAAAGAGAATACAACTTGTGGATAAATTCGATTGAACCCGGGATCCTCTTTCATACTCTTCGGGACCGTAGCCACTGACCGCTATACGTTTAATTGACGATAATCTCCCTAATCTCAATAGCCTTATCAGCCCATCACTACTATCATCCACACTGCCATCGCAACGAAGACAACAGATTAAATTGTAAATAATAAACTACCACAATATATGTATTAATCTTTATGTGATCTCGATTTGTCTCTAAAGTGCCGCATTCCTGTACCTCTTTTAAATATAGCGCCTGGTTAGTAGTATGTAGCATATGGACCGTTAAAAGACCTAATGATTTTGTGTAGCAAACGCCTCAGCGAAGTTTCCAGAGAGAAAACTATAACTTCAAACCTTATAGAGGAACGCTTTAGGGAAGACGAAATAAACCGCAACAGAAAACTTGCGCTGCCGAACAGGAACGTCTTAGGTTCAAGAATAAACCGTAACAAAGTGATCAATATTGAGGGTTTAGGCAAAAGATTTCATACGAGTCATGGAATGCATCTGAACAACTTGGGCAAAAATATATATATGCAAACGGTTACTCATAGAAATTCGTCAAATAAAGTCGAAGTTAAATCGTACCAGAAAGTTAACAATACCTTTAAAATTGGTAAATCAGGGAAACTGGGCAAGCAACCTGCAGTGAATACACTGCAGATTCTTGAATCCAGCATTGTCTTAGATCCCCCTATCAATATTGATCATTGCATATCACATCCAAGAAGTTCGAAATGTAACTCAACTGAAAAATGCTCTCAAAAGTTTGTTATGACAATGTTGCATTTAAATGTACAGCCAATTAGGAATAAGCTAGGGAAAACTGAGTTACTCGTGAATGAATTACCAGTACAGATACTGGCCATTAATGAACATTGGTTAAATTCCGTTGAGATGGACATGTATGTTCCTTCCAACTACAGGCTACTTAATATTTTTTGTACACCGGGTTGTAGTTATGGTGGAGTTGCCGTATACATAAAAAAAACTTTATTTTTTATATAGGCCAGTCTAGTAACTTTGGACTTCGGCCCGTCACGATTCGCCCTTTAGCTGTTAAAATCCACACCCATGCCCCTGCCGAGACTCGAACCCGGGACCTTCGAGCCGATGGCCTACCGCCGCAGACCGTTCGGCCACCGTATACATAAGACAGGACTTAGAACTTCGTTATGAAAATATTGACTTCTCAATGTTGAGTACATCGAAGTTATAGGTACTCGTTTTAAATGCATAAAATTAATTTTAATAATAATATATCGTACCCCAGACTCGAATATTAAAAAAAATTAATGATAAATTGGAGATCTTATATGATATAGTTTTATGATTTTCTGAACATGAATTTATTATTGTTGGGGATATTAATATTGATATACTTAAGGTCGAATCTTCAAATGTAAAAAAAAATCGATGTGGTACTCAATTCGTTAAATTGGTCTTACCGAAGCAATTTACCTACACGCAAGACTGCTTACTTGGATAACCTAATTGTTTCTAAAGCTTCCAAATAGGTACATTGTGGTACCATTACCCCTCGTCCAGCCGACCATCTCGCACTTTGGGCTATTTACATGCCAAATTTGGTAAACAAAGATATCAAGGATACATTGGTATTGAAAAGTATTAGAAGACTGCAAGTCCAAAATATTCTTGACCTTAGAAATTATTTATCCTCTGTAGACTTTGATACCTTGCTAAATAGACATACGAATGTGAAAAATGCTTGGAAAGTTTTTATAGAGGTGGTCCAGTTGGGAATCCAAATTCATTGTCCGCTGATCAGTAAATACATTCGGAACAAAAAACATTTTAAGACTTGCCCCTGGTGTAATGAGACATTACATAAATTGAAAAATTCGCTTTTTTATTGGTATACACAGAAGAAATTGAAAAATAAAATAGCCGTCTCGAGGTAAAAAGAATTTAAGACTTTATATAGAAAGGAAATTGTAAAGGCAAAAACTAAGCACAATGATAAAGTAATCAAGAAATCCAAACAAAAAAACTCAGCGGCGTGGTCAGTAATAAATAAAGAATTAAGACAAAAGTGTACCAACGAACGAATTAATATATCGGCTAATGAGTTAAATGAATTTTTTGTTAAGGCCGTTGTATCTAATATACGTACTCGTACTGACACTGATAAGAAGCAGACGTTAAATATTCCGTGCTCTTATATCAATGAACTGACGACTCACAGTAAATTTGAATTTCAAATTATATCCTCTGATTGTATAATTCTTGCTACAAAAAAATTAAAGACTAGCTATTCAGAGGATGTTTTTGGCTTATCGGCCTTCCCGTTGAAACATACTGTGGACATAATCGTTCCTTATTTGTGCATTTTTATGAATAGATCTAGGATCTATGGTGAATTTCCGGATAAAAAAAATCAATAGTTATTCCAGTATATAAAAAGGGCAATAAGAAGGCACCAGAAAATTACCGTCCTATCACTTTGGTTACATTTTTTTCAAAAGTCTTTGAAGTTATTATTGCAAATCAACCCCGTGATTACTTTAAATCGCACAAATTTTTAAATCCATGCCAATACGGTTTTCGTACCTGTTATAGTACAATAGATGCTGTAGAAAGAGTGGTCGGGGAGATTCTTAATAATTTCGAATAAAATAAAATTACCTCTGTTACTATGTTAGATCTGAGTAAGGCATTCGACTCTATTTCACATCCCATATTAATCGAAAAACTCAAATTTTATGGTGTAACTGGTAAGAATTTAAGTCTTATTCATACTTACTTACTAGATCGTAAACAAATGAAAGTAAATGGTAATCTGTCAGACTATAGGGAGGCCAATGGAGGCGTCCCACAGGGATCCATTATCGGACCTCTCTTGTTTGTTTTATTCATGAATGATCTTCCAAATGTTATGCAGGGGTCACCGATTCTTTATGCTGATGACACCACATTAATCATGGGACACAAAAATCTCTAAACCCTGATCTCAAACAAACATATGGAGTTAGGTAAGATGATAAACTGGTTTGAGGAAAATGAATTGAAAATTAATCATGGAGAAACTGAAAATATTTTGTTTTCTTTAAGTAAAAACGTTACGATGCATAACAAGTATAATTATATCAAATTATTAGATATGTGCGACTTTAACATGGTCGGTACACAATGATTATCTTAAAAATAAATTGACCAGTAGCATTTATTTGCTGCGCAGATTGTGACAATGTCTTTCGTTCGGGTATTTATGTATGGCTCACCATGCCCTGTTCCAAAGCCATATTAATTATGGTATTTTACTATGAGGCTCCTCTGTTGGTTGTAAGTTTGTGTTTAAATGGCAGAAAAAGGCCATTAGAGTGATCTTAGGCCTGCCAAGCTGGAGATCGTGTAGGGGATGTTTCTCGAGTCTAAAAATCCTAACGGTCCCTGGAGCTTTTATATATTAATCTGTTGTATACAGTACATTAAGACTCACGGGATGATTTTGTGACTGGTTCAGATGTTCATTTTTATGGCACTAGAAATAGAAATCACTTAATACCGTTGAAAATGAGGTTAACAACAACCAAAAAAGCATATCTACATTAGGGAATAAAATGAAATAAAAATATTATAATTTGTTACGTGCTAATATTAAGGATCTTCCTAACAACAAATTTAAACAAGTATTAAAAGGTTTACTAATAAAAAGTGAAGGTTATTCTCATCAAGAAATTGCAGATTATTTTCAAAATCTAAACTATCCTAGAATGGAGAAGGCTTCACAAAGCTAGAAACCAGATCTCTGAAGTTCAAATGATTGTGTATACTTGTACATTATTTTATTTATTCTTGTCGATCTTCTGCGTCAGACATTCTCGCTTTTTCTTTCTAAACCCGCGTGTGGCGTTTCGTTTCGCGTTACTGTAGTGGTTAGTATTTGCTTCGCTTTTATTACTTAGCCATAGTTGTCTTGCTTGTTTTCGTTCCTCATGAAGCTTAAGGCATTCTTCTTCAAACCAAGGTTTGTTTTTCTACTGTTTCTTCTCACCTAAACGGTCCTTCGCTGCACCCTTGACTGCAGTATGCATTGCGTCCCACATCTTACTTACATCAACTTTATTAATAATGACATCTTTATTGCTACTAGAGGCGACTAAGATTTCGAACCTATTTGAGATTTCGAGTTAGTAGTTTACGTTTACGCTTGGATTATCTAATCGTTTAACTTCGAATTTAAGTTATGATCTATTGCTTTCTCTATTCGTGATGCATAATATTTCCCTCACTTTTGTAATCACTAACTTATGTTCGGTGTCACCTTCCGCTCCTCTGTAAGACCTAACGTCCATTATGTTGGTGTATCTTCGTTTGTCTACTAATATATGATCGATCTGGTTTAGAGTTTTGCCATCCGGACATATCCATCTGTATTTGTATTTATGTTTCTGTTCAAAGTACGTGCTCTTTACCAGTAGGTTTCTCGAAATCGCGAAAGTTACTAGTCTTTCTCCATTGTTGGTCTTTTCCTAAAGGTTGTATTTGCCTATAGTAGGTCTATACTTTTATTCCCACCCTTACTTTGCGTGAAATCACCAAACACAATTTTCGAATTATACTTCTGTAATCTCAAACAGCCTCTCTAGCTCATCATAGAATATATCTGTCGTTCTCATCAGCCTCATCGGACGGTGCATAGATATTTATTAAAACCGTGCTGCGTCGTAACGTAGGATACTCTTTCGTTTACGAGACTGTGTTCCCCCATAACAGAAAGTGTATTTTTCCTGTCGGATACTATCTTGACCTTCCCACAGGACTTCTTGTATCGCTAATATGTTGAGCTCGTACTTAGCGG
Organism: Lepisma saccharinum; assembly: GCA_022664845.1. NCBI lineage: Eukaryota > Metazoa > Arthropoda > Insecta > Zygentoma > Lepismatidae > Lepisma > Lepisma saccharinum. Next base: position 110,826 of record JAGDQP010000889.1, on the reverse strand, counting down.
TCTCGCGTACCGCTACCAGGAGAGCGCCCGTTTTGTATAACGTTCGTACTTTCCTATTCTAAGGTCATTCTTAATTCTGTTCTTGGAGCCTCTGAAGCAGTCCCCGCCCGGAGATCCGAATGAGGGACTAGGTTTTTCCCGGAATATTTTAACCCAGGAGAATCCATGAACCAGCTGCTACTATTTCTTGACATGCTTTAGCGGTGTAGAGTTGTCAGCTCTACGACCTCGCAGTAAAGGCAAACATTTAAGATGTAGTACTCGGTCCATCTCTGAGCCTTGCCGATGTAATTCTTGTTCAGCCTAGGGGTGGTAATGGTGAAGCTGCTTCACTTCACCATGATATTTTTGTTCAGTCCCTAGCTTTTGTAGATCCCTCTACTAAATGCAAGGCAGCAGTACAGATTTTGGTCCGCCCCGAAATATTTCTCGTACCCACCATATCTGGCCGGCATTCCCCTATCAGTCACCTGGGGAGACGTCTGGTGGGAGACTAGTAACTCCAACTCGGGACTTACAGGAGCATTACTCAATAAAGAAACTATATAAATAAATAAATCACAGCCATATTCGATCCACTACTGGATGAGGCCTCCCCGGAGAGGAGAGTGGGTTGGGAGAAGAGAGCCTAAACTCTCACGGTGTTCACCACTATCTTTTATTCATAGCAGCTCCCCAAACCGAGCCGCCGTAGCGTAGGATTTTTTTTTTTTTTTTTACATTTGGGACCCTCTGACCACCCCTACCTCTCAGCCAATCTGCCCCGCTTCGCGCATTTGAAATGCAGCGAACTAAAAGTGTTCTCCACGGGACTGGGGCAGGCCATCCCCGGTATTCGTCTCCCTGCTTCGACATCCCCAGAATGACATTTATGGCTTCCCCCGGTGTTGTTTTATATGCTCCAGACATTCGTAGTAAGATGGTTCTTTGAGCTCTGTTAAGTTTTAGCGCCAATGATTTGTTTTCTTGCAACCTATGTGCCCAAACACTGGACGCATAGGTGCCAATGGCATTTACTATCTGTGAGTTATATAATTTCATAATTTTTGTGGGTAACTTAAATTTAGTGCTTGCCAATGTTATTATCTTATTTCCAAATTTCAAAATTTTATTAGTAGTTTCCTCAATATGGGCGTTATAGTTCAACTTTTCATCAATTACAACTCCTAAATATCTAAACTTATCAACTCTTCCAATAGTTTGATTTTCATACTTAATTGTAGGATTTCGCTCTAACTTTCCTTTAAATATCATATACTTAGTCTTATTAACTGAAATTTTAAGTTTATTTTCATTACACCAATTCCCTAATACTGTGGTGATCTTGTTTGTCCTTATCTCTAATTGTCTTCGAGTTTTGCCCTCCACCAAAATAGCGAGGTCGTCTGCATACGCCATTACCGATGTTACTTCTTCCATCCGATCCAGAACTTTGAGACAGGGGGCAATGCATATGTCCCAAAATATTGGGCCACATACAGACCCCTGTGGACATCCTTTATTGGGTAATCATGTTATTTTCTCTCCCGGAGCCCTAAATGTAATCTTCCTGTCCTGGCAGTAGTCCCTCAATACCCTGATAATATATAGCGGAATTTTCATTTCAGTCATATTATTAAACAACGCTGGCCACCAGAGGTTATGAAGGCTCCTTTAATGTCTACATATAACGCAAGTACATAATTTGCGCCAGAATTGTTAATGTCTGTACAGAATTTGTTAATGGCGTCTTGCGTTGACCTGCCTTTTCTGAATCCAAATTGCATGTTATCATTTTCTAAATCCGTTCTGCTTGCTTGTAACCTTGCTATTATTATCTTCTCAAACAGTTTACTGATTATATTCAGCAAGCATATTGGGCGGTACGATCTAGGATCTATCTTAGGTTTCTCCAAGCTCTTCAAAAAGATAATTAAGTTCGCTTCCTTCCATTTTTTTGGGAAACGTCCCTGCCTGATACATTCATTAAAAAGGCGAGTTAAGTATGGGACCCAGATTTCTTTCGAATTCTTATATATCTCCGATTTTATTCCATCCGGTCCTGGGGCTTTCTTCGTTTTTAAAGATCTTATAGCTATTTCTAGTTCTGTGTTCTTAATTTCTGGTATTTCTTCCTCAGGAATTTGTAGATTAATGATATTGTTCATAAGTTTCCTGATGTCTTTTTGTTCGTCTGTTTCGTTATCTTCTATGTCTTTTGGGATTAGTTCTTCTACTAAATATTCCGCTGAGTCTCTCCAGGTTTTGGTATACGTTTTATCCTGTTTTTCCAAAGTTGATATACTAGTTGGTGATAACTTTCTCATACAGATTTTATAGGGTTTACCCCACGGGTCAGTTGCTAAGTTTGTTTCAACAAAATTGTTCCATGTTTCCGTTTTCCTTTGTATTAATAGCTGTTTGTAGTTGTCCTTTGATTCCCTATATTCGTCGAGTTTTCTTCTTCTCAGTTCAGGGTCCCTTGCCTTTTGGTATGCCTTCCTTTTGGCTCTTGTAATGCGTCTAAGTCTTGTGAGCTCATTGCACCAGAAAGGGGCGTTCGCCAAATTTGTGTTACCTATCGATCTCCCCGGCGGCAGCGTCGCTTTTATTGCCCGAATTGTGGATTTTTTTATATCTTCAGCCAAATTATCTAAGTTGATATTTGGTGTTATTTGTGGTAGTATCAAGTTTGCTTCAAATTTTTCTTTGTTCATCCGCAAGATGTTATAGCGTATTTGTTCACCTTCTTCGACAATGCTCCGTGCTGCCTCCGGTTTAGATACCGAGACTATAAATTTGATTGCATTATGATCGCTACTAGTATTCCCGTCCAATACCTGCCATTCGCTAATTTGATTGGCCAAATTGGTAGTTGTAAGCGTCACATCAATATTTGTCCCGGCACCCGCTCCGCCCCGAAAGGTTGGGAATTCTCCTTCCTGGTTTGCTATTATTAATTCATTTGCCATAATTAGGTCTTCAAGAGCTTCGCCTCTCCTTCTGTCTCGATCTGTTAGCACATTACTGAACCACATGGGGGATTTTGCGTTAGCATCCATTGTTATTAATATTTTATGATTTGAATATTCGCTTATAATGGTGTTTAGCTTGTCCAAAAAGGGTTCAATATCATATTGGTATTGACAATAAATGTTTATTATTATTATTTTTTCTTTTTCAGTTAATAATTCAGCACAAGTAGTCCACTCATCTGTGTACTGATGAATCTCTAATAGTTTATACTTTTTGTTAAAGTTTACAATTGCAGATTTTGGTTTTTGAGTCTTGTTAGATATTATAATTTCAGCGTTTGTGGATAGTCCCGTTAATCGGCCTTGATAAGTGTACGGCTCTTGTAAGCATAAGATGTCAATTTGTAGTTCTTCTGTAATCTTTCTTAATTCGGAGCCAACCAATCGAGAGCCTTGTGCGTTAAGCTGCAGCACAGAGCACTGTTCCGGCTGCATTCTATCTGGGATGTCTTGTATGTGCATAGCAGCGCGGCCATGACTCTCTCAAGTCCAAGACCGCCCTACCATGGGCCTTCACGAAATCTCGGTGGACCTCATTTAAATCTAGGTATTCGGCTCTTCTTTCGAAGACTTCATCGACCAGCAGCAAAAGCTCCCCGGGATCCGTTGGTATGTTGTTCCTTTTCAGCGTTATTCTATCGACAGCGTTTGGTATTGGAAAAGTTATTCGTTCTCCTTCATCCTGCAGGTTCCTAACCAAATGTCTCAAGGCAACAACTAAGATCTGTGGGTCTTCTAATATTGATAATTTGTATGCCTTTTCTTGTATTCCATAATTCCAATTTTGGGTCATAGATGGTTTCACTAATGATTTTCTTCGTTTGCTTTCTTGTTTTCTTGATATTGTTTCCTCTTTCTCTTCTTTTTTTGGGTTTTCTTCGCTGTTGTCTACAATGTCAACACTCGGTTCTGCCAAGATTTCTTCATTCATGTTCTTACCACGAGCATTCGAATCTTCCTTTATTCCTTCAGCAAATTCAACGGATTCATTTCCAGTTCTATCGCTTGGTGTAAAAAGTTGCAGCCATCTTCGTCGCCAAGTTTTCTTTTTTTCAGTTTGCACCCCAATCTCCTTTTTATTCGTTACGTTAAGTTCGTCCTCGTTTTTATTTTCCCTTATTCTTCTTCTGAATTCAATTAGCCTATTCCTGTCTCTCTTCTTTTGTGATGGAGATTTGTTTTTTAAATTCGGGAGGTCGTAGGTTCGACCCCAGTGGTCGACCATCCTGACTGGGATTTTTCCATGGTTTTTCCTCAGTCCCACGGGAGAAATGCCGGAATGGCACCTTCAACATGAGACCTGGCCGACACCTTCCCTAATCCCTTCCCCTCCCCTATCCCGGCCTGAGCCTTAGATGCCTAAAGGCCATAAATAAATTCAAAATTCAGCAGCTCCCCAATTGCAGACCCACAAACCTTGGAAAAAATCCTTGGCAGCGCCGGGGATCGAACCAGACACCTCAATCCTTATTCAGCAGGGGCGGTCAGAGAGAGAGAGAGAGAGAGAGAGAGAGAGAGAGAGAGAGGCCTTGCCTTTGATTTCATCAATGAATTTATGATAGTTAATGCCTGTTTAGCAGCTTCAAGTATTTAGCGTAAGGATCTGTTTGCTCTTTTCACAGAGCATCGGCTCAAAAGAGCGCATATAAGCTGAAGGTTTTTACCCATATTGAAAGAAATCTATATACAACGGCGGCCAGGCAAAAATCCCACATCAACCCTGCCAAGAAGCAACAGGGTGTGTGTGACTAAATAAAGTTACACTTATCGATTATACTATCTAGTAGTCATCATTCCTTTACATATTTAGCGCCCAAACTTTACGGGCTGATTCAACGATGGAATCAGATGAAATTGAGGCAGTGAATCCCAAAAACGCACTTGGAGCAGTGGCGGATGGTGATAATGCGCCTGCTCGATCCACTAGGCCAAGGAAGCAGAAAGGAGCGGAAACAACGAAACTCATAGAACAATCAAAGCAAGAAATGACAGTGACTGAGGGAGAAGCAGACAGTAAAGAAGAAGGAACAGGCAGCAGTTATTGGCTGCAGCAATTATTGCTAAAGATAGATGATATAAAGAGTGATGCGAAGAAAAATGTTAATCAAAAGTTAAAGAAATTTGGCCAAAAATTAGATGATACGAAGAACGACCAGAATCAGAAGTTAGAAATTTTATGCTCTCCAAATCAAAATGCAGGAATACCGTGAAGAATGTATATCCAACTTCACTAAGCTAAATGAAATGCTGGATATGCATATAGATAAGTGTTAATAATTGTATCACTGGTATTGAGGTGGACCTCAAGAAGAACACAGAGGCTATTAAACGTGTAGAGAGAGAACAGGAGCAGTTCATCCGATCAATTCAGAAGGATCAATACAAGATAGAAGAAAAACTAGAAAGAATACAAGCAGTAGAAAGTGATCAAGCACAACTTGGAAAAGTACTGCAAAAGGGTAATTGATATCGAGATTTAGAAGCCGCTACAATCCCGTACTGCTATGATCGAGGAAATAGATGACCGGGAGATGTACCCAAGAAATGTATATACTGCGGAACGTCCTGAAGAACTGGATGCAAGCAGTATGATACCGTTCCCAAGAGAAGAAACGAGGCCTAACTTCGTTTAATGTTTAATGAGCTCATTGAAACCTGGAGGAATCATCCAAAAAGCAAACATGAAGGACTTCAGTCAGGTACCCAAATGAAGGTATAACGTAAATCATGAGCCCTACAAAGTACCTGGAAGAACTGACCAATAACTTCAAAACATTGGCTATAAAAGAAGACCAGATGTATATCATCAGTAGAATAATGATGAGCAGCGCAGAAGGCTGGCTCCACCCGTGGGTGGATTTCAAATTATTTAACAAGGGGCTCGAATTAAATATAAATATTTATCAAAAGGCTCGCTCGTGCACTTGCGAACCCCCTGCTTTACACCGCTGCAGTAGTGGTGTGCTTCAAATAATGTAACTAAGGGCTCGCAAGAAATACAAATATTTAACGAAGGGCTTGCGCGAGCTCCCTCCAACACACACCTGCCCCTCCACATAATTAAGGATAAGGTTCGTTACTACGGAGACCTTTGTGCAAAGTTCTTGAGCAATGCCAGTAAAGACATGATCATGAGTTAGAAACGAACATTAAAATATCATCAGATTAAATGGTCCAATGTAACCAGTTTGCAGCAAGAGATAGTTTAGTTTGTATCTAAATTAACTCGAATTGACCCTAATATCACCGACCAAGAGTTATTTAGAGAAGTGTTGGGCATCCTACCCTATGATTTAATAAGGATTGCTAGAGTTCTTAGGAAGACAAGACGGAATACCTACAAGAAGAAGTGATAACCAATCGAAAGATAACAACTCCTCCCAGTAACAGAATAGGCCCTACCAGAAGAAGTGGGAAAAGAACAATAATAATATATTTATAGGGTACAGTAATAGTATAGTTTCTTCCATAACATGTGAACTTTCGTCCCTTGTCTGAAACAAAATCTTTTAACAACCCACAGGGCACGTGCTTCTAACCGCATTGTAAATATTGGCAGATGAACGACGTTGCCAACCTCCATAAAAATAAAATCTTACTTTCACCAAAAATAAACGCTTCGCAAAAACTTTACTCTTTGTGAATAGTGCAGGACTCCTCGTTCAAAGATTCGTTAGAAAACATAAAGTTGATCTGAATGAGGATCAGTCGGTAGAATGCTTGACTTATAATCGAAAGGACCCAGGTTCGATTTCCGGTGCCGGCCATCCTTACTGATGTTTACCGTTTTCCCTCGGTAACATGTCGATAAATGCGTCCTAGTTATTATATTATTATTATTAGATATATTTTACATCTGTATAAAGACATGGCACAAAAAGAAAATAGAGTCTGGCTCCCCCCCCCCC
>JAGDQP010000889.1:80869-103504 GCA_022664845.1 Lepisma saccharinum | reverse complement strand
CCCCCCCCCCCCCCGAAAAGAAGTTCTAACCAATGATTAAGATAATTTGACAAGGGACATGTTTATCATGCTGAAAAAATGTACAAAAATATATAAATTGCATAAAATTTATGAACTTATCCTAAAGATTTATTCTGTATCCGCGCTTAGATCATCCGAGTCATCGCTGTTCTCTTCCGTTGAGTCAGACACTTCCATAAAAGACGCGTACAACTGTTGTTGAAAACTGATTCTAGGCCCCTATTTCACTTCAATCTTTTCTACATGTTTTATATATTTCTTCCATTTTTCGGGACTTACATCAGACAACCACGGTCTAAAAAATTTGACATTCTGATTTTCTTATCCTCACACTTACACAAACAAATTCAACCTAAATTTCTAGAGGATGTAAACCCTGCAAAAAAGCAGGAGGGCAATACATGTTTTACGACAGGACCCTGTCACTTCCTTGGCGCGGTAGGGGGTTTCTGGGGAAAGTGATTTGGGGAAAAGGTTCTCATGAAATAAAAAATACTATAACTACCATAGGCTAGACGATAGAAGAACATATAACCATGAACATGTGAATGTGTGCGAAGGAATGGAACAGACGAATCCGGCTGGTACTACATCATCTCTTAGACTGCCTAAAAATCGACCACCTCTAGTAATAAAGAGGAATGTTAAATGCTTTCCCATTTTTTTTTACAATGAATTACTGCTCTCTACCGTTTTTGGGTGGGAGGGGGTGAATTTAGACACCTGTCTGTTTCCAGCTCACGTAGTACAGGCGGTTATGACACGGGCTTCGGATTGGCAATGGGTTAGCCCGTGGGTTATAACTGCGTCCCACTATCTGGGCTGGAGATTTCCAGGGTTTTTCCTCGGTTTTACTAGGCGAATGTCGGGATGGCACCTGGTGAATAGCCTACTCTATCCCTGTTTGAACCAAATATGCGCAAATCCCGTAAATAAATTTTAAACAACAACGCATGTAACCTATCGACCGTAGCTTTTAAGTAGAGCTTTGGCTTGGCATTCAGAAGGTCCTGGAAGTGATCCCAGTGGCCGCCCATCCTGACTGTTCATGTTTTTCTGTTTTTTTTCCTCAGTCACACCAATCAAATGGTACCTGCTAAGTAGGCCCTGGCCAACTACCTTTCAACATCCCTATCCGATGCGTAAAAGCCATAAATATTTTTTATAAAAATCATGGTAGACATAGGCCATATATATATTACGTATGTACCTTAAACAGCAACTAGTTTTGTCTGTACGCAGAAAATTATTTTCTTTTAAGTGTATCCCTCTTCATAAGGTTTTAAATTTTCAAATATAGTTTTTAGTCCTCAATGGCCTGCAGTAGCTTGAAAGCCTTAAATCCGCGCTCTATCGTCGATAGCGTTCAATTTAGGACGGCTAGGAAAGGTGGTTGAGGTGTCGTAGGAAAGACTTCGGCGAGATGAGATCAAAGTCGCATAGATCATCTCTACCAGTCCGTCGACAGCCTTCCATTCAGGAACTACTAGACCTACGAAGGGGTTTGCGGTATCGTTCGAAAGGTTTCAGCAAGGCTAATTCAAAGTGTAGCATCCATTATCTTTGTCTGTCGGTCCGTCGACAACTTCAAATTCAGGAAATATTAGGGCTACAAAGGTAGTTGGGTGTCGTATGAAAGGTCTCGATGAAACTTTACAACGACACACAGATCATCCAAATTGGACGCTCCTGAAGCCTGGTACTAGAACATGGACTCCGTGTAACGTGTTTGAGGAAAGTTACACTGACATGATGTATTTATTTAAAACAAAATTTTATTTTTGTTGTGTGTTCATTGATTGATTACATTATATATTGTTTTTTTCAGCTGCCGAAAATCATAAGCGGTTCTATATTTCTTCGTTATTAAAAGGCGTTCTAAATTTCTTCGTTAAAATCGCATTGAAGGAAAGAAAATGTTATTTCGTGGAATAAGTTTCCCGATACCTTTTGGTAGGCCTTGGAAGTGACAATTGTCACTTAGAAATTTCATTTTATGTATGATGATCATAAAGCAATATTCATGAGTAGTCTGTGTTGTTAAACACTAGTGACTGACGTCTCTTAAGCAAAACTGCTCAGCAAGTTAGGAAGTTCCTGCTTCAGAAGTGTTTTTTGTTTTAAATATTACATATAAGGTGAGAATTAACTTATGCATTCGACTATTATTATTATCATTAAACATGAATTGTTCTTATATAAAAAATAACCGACTACTCTATATATCTACATTATTACTTTTACTTGCCGTTCTCATTTCATATTTTACTGTTTAATCCTAGTTTTATCGGGCTACAAAGGTGGTTGAGTCCTTTCAGGCAAAGTGCCTTTCGATGTTGAAGACAATAATACTTTCATCTTCCTTACGTACACATAAAGATATTTAAAATGAGACCAAATCTTAAACTTTTAGAACTTTGAAAAGAAAAAATCTAAAGCAGTGACTAATGATATGAACAGAACACTTCACACTGCTTCAAGAACCAAGGTGGCACTTTTGGGTTCACGCTTAATTGTACTACGATCACGTTTTATTGATTTTCGAACAATACAGATTATCCATGCAGGTGTATTTAATCCAAAAGCACAGAAACGTAGGTGCTGTAGTAATCCCAACAGACGTGCAAGTGTTACGAAGTCTGACCGTACTCTCTCGTCATAGTACACTCACTTCAGTTCTGATCGCCACAGAAGTATGAAATATTGGTGAAGAAAAAATACTTTTATGAAGACATGGAGAGAATAGGTAGTGAGAAAAGAATAACAATTTACTACCACTGGTTAGAGAAAAATGTAACAACGGGAAACTCTTTCTTCCTCCAATCATTTTCCACAAATTAATAATTTACATAAATAAGTTTCGTCTGCGATTTAGCAAAATCATCATCATGATCATAACAATTACCTTGGCTTTGAATACGTCCACCCTTTCAAAGTTTCCCCACATTGATGAACTGCTCTTAATCATGATGCTCTGAGGTAAGTAAGAAAATTTGAAGTGCCTTTGGCGAACTACTTGAAAAACTAAGAATAAGAAGGGGAAAAAAAATCGTCACTAAACTAGCAAACTTTGATTTGCACTGTTAAGAAAAGTATGACTTCCCTTGTCCGATTGTTTATTCTAGATAGGAAAAACCACTTGTTGTGCTCGAGGCAAGGGGCAGTTTCTGCTCTCAAGAAGTGTCATCTAAGCTTTTTATTATCCAACGCCAATATATAGGATAACAAAAAGAGAGTATAAATCAACCTTTGTTAACCAAAAGCAAAAAAGTACAGATACACTGAGTCCCTAACTTAAAAGCAGCCGTGTCTACTAAATATTGAAAACAAGGATTTGATTCCACCACAGAGAATTCCATATGAAATCGTCAAATTTTAAAAATCAATGAAAGCTGAACTATTTTTAAAATTTGTGAAAAGTAGCACATTCATTCTATCATGTTAGCAGAAACGAAATGTAGATTTACAGTTTCCTCTTACAATTCGATCGTAGTACCCATTTTTCATCCGGCATGTATGTGTCATTGAACGTTTACAGAACTTTGCTAAAACATAAATTACAAAACGTATAGAAAAATTATAAGTCTGAGATTTGTGTCATTGCGATAATACAGGACTAGACTGTCACGATACGAAGTTTCGTGGCAATATGGCGGCGCATCGCTTTTGCTTGATTTGTGCAAATTTTGTAATGTTTTAAATATATTTATACTGAATATTTTAACCTGAAATTTGTAGTAGTCTCTCTCTTTGTGTTGAATATCAACCGTAGTAAGTAACTTTTCAAATATTTATTTCCTTCAGTTGAAAAATGTGTCCAAAGTTGATAGAATCGAAACATTATCACTTTCCAAGGTCACAAAAAGTGATGTGGGGGATGAGATAAAAATATGAAAATAATACAGTCAACAGTCAATATTGCATTTCGGTGGACTTCAAATGCGTACGTTCTCATTTTGTTATTTAAACCCCTTTGGGTGAGATGACTGTTTAAAATAGCGAAAAACTTCAGTTGCTTGAAACGTTATCATTTCTTAAGGTCACAAAAAGTGATGTAATGGCAAGATAAAAATCTAAAGTAAATAAATAAACAAACAGTAAAACAGTATTACTTTGTGACAGCCTTCGAAAGTATATATTTTCAGTTTAAACCTGTTAGGTGGAACAAAAGTTTAAAAAGGTGAAAAATCCAATTGTGCGAGGAATAGCCTATACTTGTTTAACATGTGAGAGGTAAGTATTAATAAACGCCAATATAACAATATTATCAGGGTGTCCAGCATCGGGAAAACCTGGAAAAGTCAGGGAAATTGTAATTTGAAAGCCATTTCTAAATTGTTAGTGTAAGGAAAATAAATAATGATGAAGAATTTAGAGGAAGAAATTCATCAACTACGTATCAAGAGTCTGACACTAATCAGTGTTGTAAACACAAAGGAATAACATATAGGTTGACTTAATACGGAAGATAATACACATACATGTACATATGTGATCTCTGGATCGCCGACTGATTAACACGTTTGCTTTCTGTGCACGAAATTCTTGAACTGAGTGGTTCGAGTCGGACCCCACTTAAACAAACCTTAGGTTCCGTCCTTAGAAACCCACTAGCTTGTTTAGGACGTTAATAACGATTTAATTAATTAATATGGATATGTAGATGATGAAATGCTTAAACTAAGATCCTCATCAGTATTTATTTCTGTCTACTTATGATTATGTCTACTGACTGATTATGAAGTAAAATGGTATTATGAAATAGGTTGACGTTTGTAGATTACTTTATTTGCGCAATTTACATGATACTGTTATATTGGCGTCTATTAGTACTTACTTGTCACATGTTAAACAAGCATATGCTGTTCCTCGCACAATTGGATTTTTGTACCTAATTTAAACTTTTGTCCCACCCAAAGGGGTTTAAATAACAAAATGAAAATGTATGCTGTCGAAGGCTGTCACAAAGCAATACTGATCGTTTTTCTCTTCAGATTTTTACCTTGTTCCCTACATAGTTTTTTGTGACTTTGAAAAGTGATAATTTTTCAAACAATTGATACTTTTCACTTTTTTAAACGTTTGTCCCACCCAAAGGGATTTAAATAACAAAATGAGAACGTATGCATTCGAAGGTCGTCAGAATGCAATATTGAATATTATTTTCAGAATTTTATCTGTGCCATCCACATCAGTTTTTGTGACGTTGGAAAGTGACAATGTTTCAATTCTAGTAAATATAGACATATTTTTTCATGTAGAAGGAAATAAATATTTGCGAAGTTACTTACTACGGTGTACATTCAACACAAAGAGAGATACTACTACAAATTTCAGGTTAAATATCCAGTATAAATATATTTAAAACAGTACCAGGTTGCACAATCAAGCAAGCAAGCATATCAAAAGCGACGCGCCGCCACGAAACTTCCTGTCATGCTTTCATGTTTGTTCTGTTGTGAGAATGAAGACGGTATTTATAGATTAAATTCTTAAACGGAACAGGATTAAGAAAATTAGAAAAGCAATGTAGTTAAATAATAATAAATTGTGTCCTACCATTTTGTTCGTGAATTCGCGGCAGCCTGAAAAACTATATTTGATCTCTTTGCTTAGAGATGAAAAGACGGAACATTTTATTTATTTATTTATTTATTTATTTATAAGTCGCCTATTACAGGAAAAGAAATACCCAATTTACAATAGGCTTACATAATAAGGAATATTACAAATGTAAGATAGTGCGAATAAATGAAATCACATGTGTTTATTAATGCTCTAAAATATAATTTCTAATCCGACTAATAATAGATCTCATTCGGTACTTCTGTAAACCTTGAACCGACGGTCTCGTGTAAAGCTTTCTTGCCAGTAATACCACTGAAACCGGATACTCGGTAGTAATCATGAACCTTTCTGACCATAGACTTGAAATCTAATAGACAGCATGTTTTTTCAATGTTACGACGCGAAGAGAATTTTGCCGGCGGCGGTGCAAATCTGAAGAGCCCTTTTATCGTATAAGCTGTGTCCAGGTAATCTCTGACCAGCCACATTTATCAATGTTCATGTCCATAGCTCATTCTATGACGATAGTCTATCCTTATGCTGTCAACAGAACAATACACCTGCACATCGGCCACGCCGTGAGTGGAGGAATATTCCACAAAGTTTTTCAACCTGGATTGGCCTCGAGTTTTCCAACTGTGGGACCATGTGAAGCGCAATGTTCGTTCACAGTACTCAGTACTATCTGTTCGAAGAGATTTGTCTTGTCTTTAGCTTGCATAGTTTGTAATGTCTTTAAACTTAATAGAATCCATCCGTGGTAAGTAATGGCTATAATCTTTGAGAAAGGTAGCCCTACACTCTTGGCATGCCATTTCATCTGGCATTTCTGTATATTTGACAACACAACACCAAAACCATTTCTCCACCGAATTTTCTAGGTTCTACGTGCATGTATGTATCCACACGACTCGTGTAAAATTTGGTGTATTCATATCATTATTTATGAAAATGTGTCAACCTGAGCATGTTGCACCAAATTTCATAGAAACGTGACATACAGGTGAGAAGTTGAGAATATTTTATCTAATCTGAGAGCGGATGCTATTGTGCACTCAGTTTTTAGCTTAGCAAACTTCACAACGGTAATATTCCCGCACTCAAAGTTGAAATACTACAGGATTTTTGTACCTCTTATTAAGGTCATTAAAAGGAACTACTGTGGAGTAATTCCATGTTAAATTACGAGTTACCTGGTTAATCCCAATTTGAATAAAATTTTGCAGCGTTGTTAGGTACAAGGTTCTAAGTCTAGCAGCAAAATAGACTTGAATGCGATGCTCTTGGTTTCGGAGAGATTTTCATGTAAAAGTTCATTATTTCGTGAAAACATTGCTCTCTTGAAACAGATATTCGAAGGTTTTGACTTCGAGCCTCGATAGGGGTATGGGTGTCTTTTAACTAGAACGTGACGGGCCGAAGTCAACAGTTACTAGACTGGCCCATATACAATAAAATTTATCAAGAAACACAGATATCTTCCGAAAGCATGAAAACTATATATAGCTTTACGGATTGCCATAATCAATAAGAGATCATTATTTTAGTCCAACCAATTTCAGAGAAGTTTCCAGGTTTTGGATTTGGGTGAAATGTGATGTGTTAGTTCAACCATGTCAAGATGAACTAAAAATATTAGATGGCTTAGAGAAATGTTTCAGAGCTTACCTAATATGGGTATGGAGTTCCTGATTAGTAGAAATGGTCAATGCCCTCAGAAAAAAAAACCCAACTAAATAATATGCTTTGCCAGCTGTGTCCCGATGTGGCATAACAGTAGTGAGTTGTTGTGGTCATTAGTTCTTTTCTTTTCTTTCAGGTTTGTTTGACACTGTTACTAAAAGTAAAAGAAATAAAGAAAGTGCTTCAGGAGGTAATCTGAGGACAAAGAAGCTGAGAGTTTCGTGAAAACTTCTTTTAACAAAAAATAGAAGAAAACCGGAAATATATTTAAGTTTTCCAGTCTACAAGGAACTTATATGTAAGAAACAGGAGGGAGAAAGCAAGAAAAAGAATAATTTACATTAGAGACTAATAAAAGATTTCAACTAGTTTGCATTGTGTTTACAGTGTTATTCAATAAATGATTTATGTTTTGAAACTTCTACTTATTATAGATTCAGTGTAGTGCAAGTTACATTTAGTTTCTTTGATACCTGATGATGTTCTAGCGGATTAGGTAAACCTTTGTGACCACTGCTTCCCAGGTATGTTTTTCATTTTTAGGATATATAAATGATTTATTTTTAACTTACATGATACATTATTTTGTGCGATAAATTTTCTACAAGACCAGAGAAGAAATTACTTACACCAATTTAATAGCGCTGCAATTTACAAATTTTCGCTTCCCACTTGCTAAGAAAATCTCTTAAGATCAGACTGAAGAAAAACAATATGGTTAAAATAGTAACGCGTTACTGGTAACGTAATAAAAATGTTTGTAAACTAGATGAGGCTCCTGTTACAGTCAAATTGCTAAGAAGAAAAATCTTGAAACTTTTTTTTTTTTTTTTAAGATTAATCCAAAATCGTAAGCGTACCTTTGTTGGTATTTCCACCGTTAAAAATACTAACATGTATTTTTTGTAAAGTTATTTCATGTAGTCTGGCCATTATATAGCACTTACCTTGAGAATGGCTCCTAAACTAGTCCGAAAACTAGATTTTAACTTCACAGAAAGAGAGGTCATTGACTCATTATGTATTGGAAAAAATAATAATAATAATAATAAAAAAAAAAAAATTACTGAATGTTCTGCACAAATTTTGATCAGCGTCAGCTTACTTTTCTTTAGTACAGATGTGTTCAAATTATTAGACTTATTCCAGAATAGTTCAGCTTCTTTTTCGTATGTACATTTAATATTACGGTTAAACTACTAACATTTTATCCTGCCCGTGTGAATTTATAACTAGAGTACTTGTATCACTCTAGTACTACAGATGGCAGGATTTGAGGGGCGTTCTGTAGATCATGCTCGAGTTGTAATATAGCTATTGTGTCTTTTCCACCAATAAGTTAGCAGCGTGACACGCTGTTCTTTACAGTTGTATGACAATACTATATTTACAACGTTAAACAGTTGGAGTTGATCATTTTGAAGTGATTTTAACATGTTTCATACTAAGATATATATATATATATATATATATATATATATATAATCTTAGTGTGGTCAAACTAAGTATAGGTTTCATACTTATATATATATATATATATATATATATATACTAAGGTAAATTTAAGACAAATGAAGGAGAAAAAAGGATAGATCACACATTTTCACATGTACACATAAAAAAAGTCACTATATTTCGTGTATTCACACTTTTTTAAGTAGAGAGGAAGAGAGCGAAGTTCACGTGTTCACAGAGTACAAGTTTGAAGAGACTGTGGCGACACGTACCGGACAAAGCATCAAAACTGGAGAACAACTGACTGCTGTAGTGCGTAGATATCCGGAACTTGAAATAAAAATAACTGTATAGCGTGTAAGTACAAGGTGGGATCGTGGATGGAAATGTGTTGAAAATGCAGAGGAAAAGGGGAGCTTAGAGTTACTGAAGGTAAGGCCAGGTTTTATTTTCGCGCTCAAACCGTGAATAAAGGGATTCTCCCACAGACGGCGTGTTGAGGTGCTGGTTGTAGGGGGTAAAATGTGGATTATGGCAACCAGGAAAGATAGATCAAAATTGGTATTGTGGGACTCGGTGTGCAAGGAAACTGAGGCATCCAGTTTGTTGATAGTACAGAAGTGACGATGGTTATTAATTCGAATGTTAAGAGCACAACTTGTTTCCCCCACATAAAAGGCATCACAGACCTTGCAGGTTAGGATGTATATAACATTAGGGGTGTGGCATGTACCCTTCGGATTGAGGGTGCTCCATGAAAATGGAGCAAACCTTACATCTGGGTCTCTGGCATGTCTGTGCGCCGGTTTGGTGTGGTGGTAAGGAGGGATTCGTACGGACCAAGATGTTTCTAAGATTAGGTGGATGTTAAAAAACTAATCTTGGTTTGGTGGGGAATATTGGTCTGGGTCAGATTGTAGACTGTGGAAATTTGAGTGTAGGATTTGTTTGACCTTGGTTAGTTTAGGATGGAACTGGGTGATTAGAGCCGGTGGGTTGGATTTTTGAGTGGGTTGAGTGTGTGATGATGCACGGCGGATCTGTTTGGTTACAAGGTTAGAAGGGTAGCCTCGGTTGACTAGTGCCTCCTGGAGGCGTTGGTTGTAAGTTTCAGCAGCAGAGGTGGTGGAATTCAGGCGTTGTCCTCTAAGGACAAGGGAGAAAGGAATCGCTGTATTACATAGAATTCCTGCAATCCTGCCTTCACCTAGGACTTACACCTAAAGCCCTAACTCCCAAAGCCCCCATCTCCGGTTTCTCACTATACGTCCAACAAGCTTTTAGCCTTCTGCGGATACACCTCTGTTAACCTGACCACCCTAACACTCACTCTCGTTAAATTTTCACCGAGCCTTAGAACTCTCCTTGGAACTTCAATCTCTCGTCAAAATCCTGTTTCCTTACCACCACCACCCCGCCCCAATCCCATTTTCAATACATACCAAACCCTAACTGCTATTTCTCGTCTCTTGCTCTACCTGAGATCCAAACACCTTTCCAAACTTTCTCGACTTTATCTTTCTGCCCTCTCTCAAGGCTCCTCTCTTCCTTTGCCTCTCCCTTCATCCTCCACTCCTCCCCTTCTACTTGAACTGCTTCCCCCTTTAATCAGTCATTCATTTTTTTATTTTTATTTTCATTTTGGGACCCACCTTCCACCCCTGTCTCTATGCATTCTTTGCACAAAATAGGTTGTGCACTTCCAAGGGCGTGCAGCACGAGCAGTTGTTCGCTCTTCCCATTTTGGGACAGGCAGTCCCTAGAGATTCTCGGATTGCCGGTGTTCCGACAGTCCGAGAAGCTCCTTTGTTCCCTCAGTTTTGACCTCGGGTGGTGCGGGACGGACTTTGGACCAGGCGTCCAGAATGTTCTCCTGGTCTTTATTCCTAATTTTGGAATTTTTTTCTTGGGGGGGATGCCCTACCATTATCTTTTATTTGCAATTTTATACAGAAAACATTTAACATATATATAGAACAACACACATACACAAGAGGACAGCACAACATAGACGTCGACTCAAGATGGCTTCCTCTTCTTTTTCTGAAACGATAAGAAAAAGGGGGAGGGAAATGAAGCTGGACTGCAACGTAAGTATTACTGGAATTTTCTGACAAAGTTTTTGCTGGTCCGTTCTGTTTTTCCATTTCTGGTTCCCTTCCTCCTTTACTCACGAAGTTTGTCTTGTTCCTCAAGTCACCATCACATCACACACACAACACTTACAGGCTAATATATTTAAAAATGCTTGAATGTTTGTGTCCCGGATTCCAGGTCACTCACATTTAGTTTCTGTTTTATTTTTTTTTTCGCTTTCTTGTTTTAATCTTCTATTATATTTGGCCTCCCGTCACCACTCACACACACACACACTACTACTTGAGCGTCTCTTGCTGCCGGATTCCTGCAGCAAGGCACCTACCAGGACACCGCTGGTTTCCAGCGGTCACACACTCGCTCACTACTACGCACTTTCACTGATCTTGATTTTGTGCACTATTGTTGATTTAGTTATTATTTTAATTTTTCTCTTTTTTTTTAATGGTGTTTTGTTATAGGTTTAGTTTGCTTACGTTATGTATTTCAGTTTCGGATTGTTCCATACCGCCTGCTGATAGCGAAGCTCACGCTCGTCGAACCGGCCGCGCAAACTCGCCTCGCCCGCGAGGTCCGCGTCACGTTTCCCTCCATGCGGTATCAGCTCCCTAATCTGTTTTCTATTGGTCAGCCTCTGGTCTTCGCCGCGCCCGGCCTCGGTCGCCTCCGGATATAAATTTCCTTCTGTGATACTCTGTTACTTTTTGGGTTATCTCCTGGAGAACAATCGCCAGTTCTGGTGTTCTCAGAACTTCAGCGATTTCCATATCCTCCAGGAGAGTTCTTTGTTCGCCAACCAGGTTTTCTGTTTCTTCGCATTTTAGCATTACGTGTTCCGGGGTAGCGACCGACCCACAGGCGCGACACAGGTTATCCTCCACTATATTCATATCCTTCAGTTTCTGCCTGAATGGGCCATGTCCCGTGAGGAAGTGTAACAGACCTCCCGTAATCTCCACGTCGAGCTCCATCCTGCCAACCACGTCCGGTATTATACTATATAATCTTCTAGCTTTCGGGCATTCTTGCCATAGATGCTGCCATGCATTGATTAGTATTTCCTGCACATCCTGCTTGTTGTCCACAGGAGCATGTAGTATCCTAGTGACTTTTTCGTTATTCTTCTTTTTGATCCAATACATAGCACCTAGCTTTTTGACTTGTAGGTGCAATGGCATGGTTGCTGCAGCCACTTGGAGTGCCTCCACCGGTGTTGTTCTGTATGCTCCTGTGAGTCTTATCAGAAGTTGCCTTTGAGCACGGTTTATTGTTTGACTTTGTCTGACATCGTCCATCCGGTGGCTCCAGACACTGGCGGCGTATCCGACTAAAGATCTTATGATGACGTCATGGTACAGCTTAACAATTTTTATCGGTATCCTTAGTTCTTTTGTCACAATGTTTACTAGTTTATGTGCGATTTTGATTGCTTTGCTTGATATCAATTCGGTGTGTTTTCTGAAGTTTAACTTTTCGTCAAGTGTTATTCCTAAATATTTAAAAGTTTGTACTCTCTTAATTGTTTTATTATTAATTTTGATTATGGGTCCTCTGTTAAGATTAAGTTTTCCTTTAAATAGTACAAATTTTGTTTTCTCTGCTGAGACTGTTAATTTATTATTACTGCATCATGACGCCATTTCTCTTGTGACGGCGTTAGATTTCCTTTGTATCTCCAATCTGCTGTTTCCTTTTATTACCACCGCCAGGTCGTCCGCAAACCCAACCACCCGTTCCACCTCTTGTAGTTCATTAAGCATCTTTAATCAGTCGACTTGATCCGACCTCTCTCAACAATTGCCGGAGCAACCTAACTTCTGCACCTCAGAGATCAAAAGTAACCACATAAGTGAACCCGCCACCTTAAGTCAACCAAAAAATCTTAATTGTCCGCAGTCAGTTCTTAACCTTTCTTCCATCACATATTCAGACACCGAACACAAAGTCATTTCATACGGCCTTCCCGCCATATTGAACAAGCCAGCCTACTTAATGATTTCCTCCCTTTTGCCAGTAACCTCTGTTGGCACTACCACTGGTCCACTCATCCCGACACCTCTCAGGCCAGAACCTCTGACACCGAAACTCATCCCAGCATTCACAAATTCCTTCCTCCCTCTAGCAAAGACCCTTCCTCTCTCCATCCAGACCACCCTGTTCAACTGTACATTCCCTTCCTCTCCAAACAAATTGCTAACCCTGGCTTCACTGACACGCTCCAATCACATCACAACCTCACCACTTCAGAAGGAGGAGCTATCTCCAATCTTCGTTCTAATCCGACCATCATTATCCGCCCGGCTGAGAAGGGAACTACCACAGTAGTAATGAATTACTTACTCGGACTACCAATCCGAAGCCCTCAAACAAACTTCCGATCCTACCTTTTACCATCCCCTCGAGGAAGCTCCCACCCAGTCCTTCCTTAATTGGATCCGCACATACCTCCAAGCGCATGGCCCCCATGAGGAGCTGTCGCGTTCCACTATCTCTACATTCTGTCCTGACAATCCAGAACTCCTAAATTTTAACTACTTCCCAAAATCTATAAACCTGGTAATCCCGGCAGACCCGTAGTTTCCAGTCTCCCACTGACAGAATCTCCGCCTTCCTTGACCACCATCTCCAACCGTTTGTCCAGGCTCTCCCTTCCTAAATCAAGGACACCAACCTTTTCCTCTCCATAATCCATGCTATCTCTGATCCTCTCCCACCTGACACCATCTTAGTTACAGTCGACGTGACGTCACTGTATACTAACATTCCCCACACTCATGGTCTCGCTGCCCTTGAACACTTTCTCGACACATGCCCCAAATCCTCGTAAACCCAGCACTCCATTTCTGCTTCAACTAGCCCAGTTTGTACTCAACATGAACAACTTCACCTTTGAGAACCATAATTTTCTACAAATCAAAGGCACAGCCATGGGCATTCGCATTACCCCATCGTACTCCAAGCTTTTCATGGGACGCCTGGAGACCCAATACCTCAATTCCACATCTCTCATACCTCTCACCTGGCTTCGCATTGCGACGATATTTTCTTGATTTAGACCCACGGACAAGAGTTACTGAAAACATTTCTGCAAACCTCAACTACATCCTTCCCGTCAAATTCACTTGGACTTCTTGGAGGAGACACAAATTTCCATGATGTGGATATCTGGCTCATGAACAATTGACTTGAGACAGGCGTTCACATATTCATATTCATCTTTATTCAATTTTTGAACACTGTTACTGCTTTCAACGTCGTCAAAACACATATATACATATTCAGGCATTTATAAGAAAAACTATCTTACAATTGTTAAAAAGTTTCTTAAAATTTACCTTATGTATATTGGTATAAACCTTGTATAAAATTTATGATTAAGAGTACATTATTTTTAAAAACCACGTAACAGGCCAACATACAATCTTAATTATAATAAGCTCTGATATTTTCTTCAACTTCTTGAAGCGAATATCCACTGCATAATTTCAAGACCTTTCTTATTCTACATTTAAAGCTTAAGATGTCGAGATTCCTAATTTCGAGAGGTAAAAAATTAAAAAATCTTATCCCATTAATTTTGTAACTATTCTGAAGTTTGGTTAACCTTGCTCGTGGAGTTATTAGGTTGTCACAACCTCTAGTGAAGTAATTATGTTGTCCGTCAATGGTTGGAAGATCATTAATTATTGACTTAATATAAACGAGACAATGAAAAATATATATACAGGGAAGTGTCATAATACCATAAAATTTAAAAGCTTCTCTACAGGAGTCTCTGAAGCCCATTTTCAGCATACATCGCAAAACTTTTTTCTGCCAACCGAAGACATTCTTTGCTCCGGTGGAATTACCCCATAAGGCTACACCATAAGATAGGTGAGAGTGTATAGCCTTTTCAATAAATATATGTTTTTGGCTATCTTCTTACATACCGCATTCGTATGATTACTCCAAGTCAATTTCGGATCGATTGTGATACCCAGTACCTTAATACTGTCAGACTGATTCTGTGAGATAATATTCAGTATTAATGAGAACAACATTGACTCAGTCTTGGAATTGTTAAGAACCAATTCATTATATTAACCATTTTGAAGCAAGTTGTAAAGTGTCAGCATTTAGACTGTGTATTTCATCCAGGGTGTGAGCTATTGAGATCAATGTAGTATCGTCAGCGTAAAGTATTGATTTACAGTTTAAATAAATGGAAAATCATTAATATAAACAGAGAACAAAAAAGGGCCAAGAACCGAGCCCTGGGGTACCCCACGTTTTACCAATTCTACTGAGGAAAATGTATTATTAAATTTTACAATTTGTATTGTATCTATAAGATAAGAGCGAATCAAATGGACTGTATTAGTCGAGACACCATACCCATGTAATTTATCCAAAAGGATAGGATGTGAGGTCATATCAAAAGCTCGACTCAAATCAAGAAAGATAGCAGACGTAATGTTTTTCTGTTCAAAACTGTCATGAATTGAGTTGACAAGCTCAGTGATATCAGAAATTGTGGAGGCACCCGATCTAAAACCATGTTGTGAGCTGTGTACTATATTACCCTGAAAAAAATAAGAGGACAATTAAGATAACAGACAGTGTTCAAATATCTTAGAAAATATAGGAACAAGAGCAATTGGTCTGTAATTATCAACTTGTTTGTCACCTTTCTTATATATTGGAACAACAATTGATGTTTTGTAGACATTCCGGAAAAACCGCATCCGAGACGGACCAATTTATCAAATCTACAAGGGGTGTCAAAATAATATCAATTATATGTTTTAAAACTAATGAAGACATACCAAATACATCTTCACTGCGTGATATTTTTATTTTATTTACAAGTGAAACCAGTTTGGTTGGAGTGATAGTGGTAACTGAAAAGGGTTGATTAGACAATTGCCTATTAAGAAAATTACCGCTAAATTCTATATCATGTATGTTATCATCAGTCGTGAGGGGTTGAAAGACATTATCAACAAAATGTCTATTGAATGTATTAGGTGAGATATCTACTTGCAGTTGAATAGAAACTTTGGTCGACCTTTTGATGAGAGCCCAAGCAGAAGAGACCATATTGGGAGAATTCTGAATATAAGATTCATTATATTGAATTTGAGATTTTTTAACGACTTTTTTATATCGTGCCCTTACTGACTTATAAGTGTTGATATAATTTGTATCATTTTTTGCCTTTATGAACCAATAGAACACCAATACTCTTAACGATGCAAGCTCATCATTATACCACCCATTGTGTTTCTTAACCGGGCGCTTAGATTCATTGAGATGCCTTTTAATCATTGGACAGCATCGGGCTAATACAGAACTTAAAATACTAGTAAACAAATTCCAAGCAGAGTTCACATCACGACTTGTACAAATTATTCTATTGAAGTCTATCATGAGTAGATGATCACGTAATTCACACAAGTTATTTGTTCTTAGGGATCTATATATAATACAGGATTTATTTATTTTAGAATAAGGAGTGTGTTGGATAGTCAACCATATTCCTGCGTGATCAGACATTAATGGATCAAATGTGCCACATGTTGGAGAGTTGAACTCAGTACTTGTTAAAACATTATCAAGGCAAGCATTCATCCTTGTAGGTAAATTATTCAAATATCTGAGACCAAATGATAAAATTAATGCAATCATATACATACGAACAGTCTTCATTAACATCTATATTAAAGTCTCCAACTATGATCAATCTATGATTAACAAACTTATCCAATGATTTAATCAAAAGTTCAAAGTGGTCTTTAAATACTGAAATGTTAGCATCTGGTGTGCGATAGAGGGATACTAAGATGATTGTTAGATCAATCAGTACCACTCCCGAAACCTCAAAATCCCTAACAATAGTAAGCGATTCTAAATCCAACGACTCGACCCTGATGTCAACATTTTTCTGCATGTATAATGACACACCACCATATCCATATTTCACTTTCGTTTAACCAGTGTTCATTTAGAGAGACAATATGACAAGGCAATTCATCCAGCAACACTTCCAATTCTGACATTTTGTTTCGTAAAGATTGAATATTTATGTGTGCAATAACAAACGTATTATCCTAATAAACGCAATAACAAACCTATAACCTTTACATGGTTTTATGGAGTCTCAACTGAGTCGATTTAGATGAGTTAACATGTGATCAAAAGTAATTATGGGAGGAGGAGTAAGAGAAGAGTGTCTCACCTGCAACCTAAGAGATGCAGGTGCGTCCATTAGTTTCCTAAAGGTTCCCATGGTAGAGCAATGATTTTCTGTGTTTTATGTGGAAAATCTTTTACAACAAACCTACCAACAGTATGCAGTACCTCCATTTCAACAGCTCCCATCCATACCATACTAAACGCTCTCTTCTATACTCTCTTGCTGTCCGGGGCTCCCGCATCTGTTCTTCTGACGAACTGGTCCGTAACTATTTCAGTACCCTCTCCTCAGCTCTCACTAACCGTGGATATCCCAAACATCTCATCCGTAAACAACTGGACCGTGCCCGTAATCATCCTAACTCCAACCGACCTCCCCGTGAAGCTCCCTCCGTTCCCAATCTTCTCACCCAGCCTTCAGGCCCTCCAAAAGTTCCTCAAACTGGCACACCGCATACTCACTGCGTCACCTGAAACTGAAAGAGTTTTCCCGTCGTACCCCAAAATAGTCTACCGTAGATCTCCGAATCTCAACATGATTCTCACCAAAACTGGACCAATCTCGCTTCCTCCCCCCAAATCTGGCAAGTGCAACAGACCCAGCTGCAGAACCTGTCCTATCGTTGATCTCAGTCTGACCTTCGAACATACTGTTACTCAGAAGACGTACACTTCGCGACACTCCGGCAGTTGCATATCTTCCAACTTCATTTTACTCCTACTCGGTATACTATGTTCCGCTTTCTACGTTGGCGAAATCCAAACTCCTCTAACAATCCGTATCAACATCCATCGCTGCTCCTCCAAATCACAACTTCCGCATCTTCCCATACCTGAATACACTTCTTATCACGGCTGCACATTTGACGAAACCTTTCGAGTAAACATCCTGGAAACCCTGAATCTTGACTCACCTGCCACAGTTAGATAGAGATGGAAGCATCTCTATCATTTCTGCCAACCATGAACCCGGCTTCAACTGCCTGACTGTAACTTCCTGCAGCGCAGTGTCGTCGTCTTCCATTCTCTTGTTTGTTCCGTCTCTAGTTGCACTTTTATTCTATTTTTCAATATTGTTTGTTCTCCCTTTCCCCTTCATCTTCATTATTTTTTTTATTATTTTATTTTTTCCTCCTCCCTTCTGATTCTTTATCCTCTTATTCTTTTAGGAAGCCCTCACCTACTCCTAGTAACCTCCGCACTTTCTTCTCCATTTAGTGTTTTTCTCTGACACATCTAGTCATTTTCCCGCCACAATAACCTGAGTACACTTACTCAGCATCGTTGGCAACATGGCGTCTTAGCCCTATTCCCGCACCATTCCGCTCTATCCTTTTTTTTTCTCTCTCCTACCATGTGAAAACGCTTTTGCGAAACCTTGCCGCTTTTTTTCATTGTGTTTGTGAAGTTCTTGTACACCTGTCTTACAAGGAGACCGTCAACATTGTCATGCCGAAACCTACCCTCAAATTTTTCGTGCGTGTCGATTACACCAAAATAACACTCCACACAAAATTTGAGGTGCCAATTCATAGTGCAAGTGGGCCAAAAAAATTGTCAAAAACCGGAAATTTTTGATGCCATAATATAAATATAGTTGGCTACCCTAGCCGAGTGCCGGGTGGAGTGCAATATTTTTCTTAGAGCTGCGGAGAGCCCACTTGGAAACACTTCCGGCACGGCACAGAACTTTTGAGTAAACAGTAGTTCTGCGTATGCCCACCGCTAACCGGGGGCGGCAACCTCCCGCGGATAACGCCGCCCAGCTCCCTTCGGACGCACTCCCCCTGCCCTGGTGGGTTTCTATACATCCGAGTTTTTAGTGGCCTCTTTTAAAATTATAAATTACAACTTTTATTAAATTTCCTTTTGTGTATTTACATAAAAAACATTTTTAAAAAAATGTAAAAAGTCGACACCAGGGATCGAACCCGGAACCTTTGGATCAGCTTCTCGACGCCTTGACCACAAGATCAAACTATAACTGTCGGTTTGAGTGCTTCTCACTGTTACTTATAGTTCAAGCTACGCGCGAGTGGACTATTCGTGCCGGAAGTGTTTCTACATGAGTAAAACAGCCCTGCGGGTAGATCTGAAAATATAATGTATTGCAGGAGAGTAGGGATGGGCATTAGTGCTATTTTCCGTAACAGTTATAACAGTAGCTGTTATGTACAAATAGGTGTTAGGGCTCATTTTCATTCATTCTTGAGTTACTTGCTTTGCTTGCAATTTGGGTGAGTAGCCAATTAAAACACGTGTTACACTTACCTTACAAGAAAACACGCAATAAAACACGTGTTCACTTGGCTACTCACCCAAATCGTAAGTAAAGTAAGCAACTCAAGACTGAACGAAAATCAGCCCTTTAGTACAAATAGCAGTTCTAAAATATCCGTCCAGGAGTTCTTTATTCCCAACTGAAATAATGCAATATAAAAGCACAATTTTAGATTAACTTACTTACGTGTAGCCTGTTGTGTCTGCAGTATTACATGCTACACAAGTTTCCAGCCTCTTTCTTCGAACACTTGCTGTGCAAGCTGCAGAACACTTGGTTCCACATTCTATAGATAAATCAATCCCACTACATTACCACTACTCAAGAACACCAACGGCAAAATGTACCATAGTCTTTACTTTTGACCTCAGTCAGTCTAATTCATACCTACCTGCCAAATATAATGGGAACTTATTGGTTGGAGCGCTGGTAAGAACAGACACACAGACATGTAACATTGTTTCTGATGTTTCGGAGGTACCTTATTAAAAACAATAAACATTAAAAACAATAAAATCAAGTGATGAGGAGTTCAGTCAAGGGACTGTGCACATTAGCTACCGCCAGCCTTAAGCAACGGGCATCCTGTTTATATGATCAATGTTGTGTCCGAAAAATTGCCCCAAGACCTTTTCAACGATACATCCATCAACTACCCTAGTAGTTCCAAAGTTGAAAATACCGAAAATCGGAATCAGACCCTGTAATCAGGATGAATCATACGGATTTGAACTTGTCTTGCAGAGACCTTTCCAACGAAGTCTCAATCACCTTCTTAGCCCTAGTAGTTACAAAGATACAAATTGCCCCTCTATCTCTGGGGCCACCTACCTCTGGAACAAGCTACATTTTCCTTTCTCCCCACCATTGCATGCATTGCATGAAAGATAATACTTTTCCTTTTTTTAAAAATCCATATGCCTGGAATTTGGAGTTTAGAAATGACAAGCGGTTAAATCAGTTAGAAAATTCCTGATGTGATTTTAAAAAAGGAAAGTAACAAAAAAAGTACATTTCAAGAATTTAGCGCAAAAGTAGAGAATAAAAATTAGGACCACTACAGAGGACATTTCTCGTCCCAGACATTTTTCACTCGACTCATTTCTGCATTCTCCACGTAGTGAGCGCAGTCATTTCCCTCCACCAAATACTCTGTCCCAGTGTAGCAAACCTGATTCATATTATGGTAGCAAAATTTTTCGGTTTTTGACAATATTTTTTAGCCCACTTGCACTTTGAATTGGCACTTCAAATTTTGTGTTGAGTGTTATTTTGGTGTATTCGACACGTACGAGAAATTTGAGGGTAGGTTTCGGCATGACAGTGTTGACAGTCTCCTTGTTAGTGTTCTCCAATGTTAGTATCCTTTTTCCTACCCTTTTTACCATCTTATATACAGGATGGTAAGGTTACGGACCGACATACTTCGGGAGGTGATAGTACAGTGAAAAATAAAGAAAAAAAAAAAGCCAAGGGAACGGGGGGAAATTCCGAGGCGTTACGGAGCTACAGCCTACCGAAAGCGTGGGAAAATGAACTTCAGAGCGGATTATTGCGAAGACGAAAAATCGGAGAGTAGGCGGTTGAGAGTAAATTAGAGGAAGTCACACCCGGACTATCGAAAAATCCATATTGGAAAATGCTACAAGCAGGGCGCAAGGGATTCCCCAAAGGAAGTAGGGGATTCCCAGAAAATCTTCCAAGTAAAGATGGGTCGAAAGGACCACAAATGGGATGGGTTGCCAACAGGTAATAATAATTCATTGTCGGCACATCGATGTCTCAACGAGAATTAATGTTATGACAATTTTATAAAATAATGCGTGGTTGCATATCAGACAGGGGCATAATTAAAAACAGTCAACGAGCGTTTGGCTTATTTATTAGCAATGAGAGAGACTAGGAGCATCCAGTCGGATGGTGGTGAGTACGCATCTCAACAGCTGCAGTGTAGTAAAAAAGACGTCCTCGTTGGTCGAGTGGTCAGTGCTATTAGACGTCCGTGATGTCACAGAAGTCTTGCATTCAAGCCCGCCTGGAAAAGAACCATGTGTATGATGAAAGCGTAACAGATGCAAAGGGTGGACGGAGGGTATTGGTTAATGAAGAGGCACGTATTGCTGGTTAGTAGAAAGAACGCAATGTAATACAGCAGCCAAAGAAGGATGACATTGAAGAGAGAAAACAAACACGCGTGTGTGTCAACCGATGCAAGGCAAAAAATAGCAAGTTTTCCATACGATGTCACAAGCTTAAATAGTTCAATCTGTCTATTCTACACAAGTAAACAAAATGCGTGCAAGAGAATGATGAATCCGATTCATGACTCAGAACGTATGAACATGCAATGCAAAATGTACCTATAGTAGAATACCCGAAAAAAGGTATTTGTACATTCTAGCAATTCTGATTTGGAACTCGACTATGGGACTTTGGATGTTTTGCGTGCTAGTTTGTACGAACGCTGTATTGTGTATTCTTTAGTGTATGAGTATTGACGCTCGTTAGCCTGTGTCACGTACCATTGGTATTTTGGTCAAGGGAGTGGATTCGATTGCGACTGCGACTCTGTCCGTTGCACGAGTGTGAACGGAGAGGGTCAGATTACAGTTGAAAATGCAGAATTTGTCATTAGGACGTTGTTTGTGTGTGATAGAGTGTCAATGCCAAATCATCGTCTCGTCACCTAGCTCGTAATTAAAGACTGTTGTCGCTACCCTCCTCTCCCCTGATTATGCATTAGATTATTTCATGTATCGTAGTTTAAGTACTAGAATTGCCTATATCCATCCATATTTCTGTGTAGGTCCTGAAATCCGCTCCAACGCGAAGTAGACCAAATACTATTCACTCCTGGGGTCTCGTGCTTGATTGAATTGTTATACGAGTTATAAACGATCTGGTGCTCATGTAAGGACGAGACTTACATTATTTGGTCAAGTTGGCTCCGAACGACTGCTTTCTGGAGACCCGGACGGAAGTTGAACTCGTGACTGGGACACGAAGCACGCATACTAACCTCTCGACCAGTGCGAGTCATTGTGATCGTTAATGCATTCCAACACCCTTAACTTCTTTTTGTATGATAATGCCAAGCGTTTTTTTTCCAACAACATACTAAGCTACACATTGCTACATACACTCACTACTTTCTCCCATTGCTGCGGACGACAATGGCCATAACTCCAGCTACAAAGTTACTCCTGGACGTTTACGACGAAGCTAGAATTCGTCATGCCCGTTAACGCATTTTTTCTTGTGTAGAATAGATAGATTGAACTATTTAAGCTTGTGACATTGTATGGAAAACTTGCTACTTTTTGCCTTGCATCGGTTGACACCTGATGTCTCGT
>JAGDQP010000889.1:70481-80769 GCA_022664845.1 Lepisma saccharinum | reverse complement strand
TTCAATGTCATCCTTCTTTGGCTGCTGTATTACATTGCGTTCTTTCTACTAACCAGCAATACGTGCCTCTTCATTAACCAGTCCATCCTTTGCATCTGTTACGCTTTCGTCATACACATGATTCTTTTCCAGGCGGGCTTCAATGCAAGACTTCTGTGACATCACGGACGCCTACTAGCACTGACCACTCGACCAACGAGGACGTCTTTTTTACTACACTGCAGCTGTTGAGATGCGTACTCACCACCATCCGACTGGATGCTCCTAGTCTCTCTCATTGCTAATAAATAAGCCAAACGCTCGTTGACTGTTTTTAATTATGCCCCTGTCTGATATGCAACCACGCATTATTTTATAAAAATTGTCATAACATTAATTCTCGTTGAGACATCGATGTGCCGACAATGAATTATTGTTACCTGTTGGCAACTCATCCCATTTGTGGTCCTTTCGACCCATCTTTACTTGGAAGATTTTCTGGGAATCCCCTACTTCCTTTGGGGAATCCCTTGCGCCCTGCTTGTAGCATTTTCCAATATGGATTTTTCGATAGTCCGGGTGTGACTTCCTCTAATTTACTCTCAACCGCCTACTCTCCGATTTTTCGTCTTCGCAATAATCCGCTCTGAAGTTCACTTTCCCACGCTTTCGGTAGGCTGTAGCTCCGTAACGCCTCGGAATTTCCCCCCTGTTTCCTGGGCTTTTTTTCTTTATTTTTCACTGTACTATCATCTCCCGAAGTATGTCGGTCCGTAACCTTACCACCCTTAACCTTAGAAAGATCCGTACTTACATAATATTTTGATGCAAATCACGTACACAGTCATGCACACAACACTGTATAAAGTCACTTATATACTGACTTTATATAGCGTTGTGCACGTGATTTTCGTCAAAATATTACGTAAGTATGGATCCTTTCCTTTCTATTAAGATTTCACATATATATATATATATATATATATACGTATATATACAGGTATATGTGTATGTATATGTGAGAGAAAGAGAAAAGTTATGTAATTTCGACGTAATGGGAAAGACCAGAGGGACTTTCACCTCGTAAAGTTGATGTTGTGACAGGTCGTTTTGAGGAAGAGGGATATACCCAAAGCCTAATTTCTTGTAGAGCGATTGTATAAAAAAAAATGTCCGTAGAATCTGTGTTACACGACGAGAAACAATAAAGTCAGCAAAAATGAATTGAGAGGAGTGGGCGTAATCGCGAACTGTCCTTCAATAAGCAATACAAGATACTTAAAATTTTGGCTCTGAGGAACAGAAAAGTCACTTTTCAAAAGACTTAGACATAAATATGGCTGGTTATGGTGCAGCAATTTATCCTGAGAGTGTTAGAGAAGGGGTACAAAAAGTCACACCGGATAAGGAAAAACAAAATACTCCACACAGAGTAAGGAAGTCTAAGTTGTCTCGGAATCTACAACAATGCAAAGAAGTCTCTAGTGGCCACAAGAACTAAAACACTCAACTTCGAATGAATGGGAGACCATATGTTGACGATATGTTCGGCGTTGACTTGGGAGATGTTCAAAAGTCGTAATGTTTAAATCTTCCAGTGTCAATCATGGTTTGGGGTGTAATGTCTGCCTTTTCCAGTAGCACGTTGATTTTCGGTTTAGTTCGTTGAATAAACGTTATCGGGTGAAAAAAGTACGTTTAATTTTAAATCATATTTCAGCAAAGACTTGATATTCTTAAATGATAATTCAACGTGGATTTAACTGTTATTTTCAACTATTGTATACATTTAGTTTGATGGGATTCTTTCTATTTTAATGGAATACAATTTGTAGTTAAATGCTAATTGAAAGCCATTATTTTTGTTCCTTTTTGCATGTTAAAAACACGTTGAATTTCAATCTATATTCCAACGAAAGTTTGATTTCGTCAATAGGACGTTAATATGACGTGCCTTTTAACTATTATATTGAACTGTACCCTAGATTATCTTTTCAAGTTAATTGAATAAAAATTGTGCTTGAAAGCGAATAGAATAAAATGAACTACGGTTCTTGTGTTTTCAGTTGCATGTTGAAAACAGATTGTATTTTACAGTATATTTCAACGATCATTTAATTTCGTTAATAGGGCGTTACTATGAAGTGTTTTCAACTAGGACATAGATTTTGCTTTGTATGCGTTTTCCTAACGCGACATATTACAATATTACACGTCCTGAGAAATACAGATTTAATAGTGAAGCGATGGTCAAAGTGTTAAATAAGGAAAAATGCACATAACAAAGAAAAATTAAAAGTATTCTTAGTATTACATGGTGGTGAAATGGCGCGTCTGGATTCGTGATGCTTTCAAGACTGCCTTTTCTTATAGACACCATAAAAGAGTAGCGAATCTCAAGATGACTTCGTGGTCCAGGGGTAACGTGTCGAGCTACCAACGACGAGTACGGAACGTTCCCGCTTCGAATCTTGCAGCAGACACTTGGATTATTTACTGTTCGAAAGTTAATACTGTACATGATAATGAAAGCAGCGGACAAAATGCAACTAAATGTGTACACTAGTAGACAGCAACCATTCTCTGTTTTGCCAGCTGAACCCGTTTCTTCATCTTCCGCTTTTTGATTTAAACTAGTTTCTTCTCATCCATTATTCAACGTCGAATAAACCGTTGACCAGGCGGACATTTAAAAAAGATTTTATATATACACACAGGTTTGTACTGCGATGTTAAATGGAAAAACTAATAATGCGTATGTCACTGAACAGGCAGATTCAACCTTGGGTTGTATCATGATCCTCGAGACAGTGGAGCAAATTAGTGTGTGTTATGACTTTTTCAGTATTTATATATGAGGTCACTTATTGTTTGTACCGGTTGAATACAGTTTATTGTAGTTTCCTCGTGTATTGTATTTGAGAATGTGGGACCAATGCATAATGAATGTGGAACCAATTGATCGTTTCCCTATTAGTGTCTATCGCTATGTCGAGTGATGATGTACGGTTCGTCATCTTTGTACTGTTTGACATATGGGCACTCTTAATTCGGTATAGCAAACAAATTAATATTGTCATTAGAATGGCTAGCATGACTAAAATAATTGCTGTTGTGAGAACAGGCATTCTATAAAAAAAAGTAATGATTCGTTTTAGGTTTTTGCTTTCTTGAAACGATGATACAAAACACACAAAATAATTGTTATTGTAGTGAATAATACAAAAATGATCAGAACCAAAATAATTGAAATCCAAGATAATGTTGGATGCAAGTGTATATTAGAAAATGTACTTTGTAGCTGATTTTTCTCGTGATTCAATAGATTTTGCAAATTGCTTAGCGATCGTTGTAAGTTTTGAAAGTTAACTGTAAAATCTAGTGAGAACGTCTCAGGAAGATTTAAATATTCTAAAGCGATTTCAATCGTACGCCTTGTTGGTAAATTTAGATTATCCGTGATAATTCGTTCAAATAGTTTATATTGAAAATAGTAGTAGTTTGAAGAATTTTGAGTCTTTTTAATAATTATTTGATTGTGTTGTTTTAAGATCTGAATTTTCTTACGAGTTGCCAGGTGTAATCCTGCAGGGGGTGTACATAAAGAATTCCTCTTGGGTTGATAGCTGAGGTTTGAGCTGACAATTCTTGGTTGAATTACGAAAAATCATGTCTTCTGAATTTTGGCTTAATCTTGGATCTTGCATAAGGTTTTTTTTTTTTTTTGACATACTGACATGTCCATTTCAAAAACCGATGTATTTGTTTTATGTTAAAGGTAAGTTGGAAATATTGTATTTATTTTCTTTCTTCTCTCCTTTTTGTTTACTTAGAAAAAAATGCTACGGAATGATATGTATGTGCGTACGCGATGTAATCTGCTAGTAGTACTCCTAAATGCTGTTAGTTGGCGCTGATGTTTTTCTTCAGTTCTGTCCTTTCAGCCACTGTCATCTGGTGACAAAAACTGAAAGTACATGGTCCTCTCGTAAGATACCATTCTTTTGCTTGTAATATAGTTGGGTAAAACTTCTGTTTTTATGTTATTTTTTTGCTTCTCCTTTTAAGATGTAGAAAATATTAAGTTATATGTTCTTCGTGAGATATAACATATGATTCGTCTCCAGTGTGGTATAACTGGATTTTATCAACATAAATTTGCTGTTCAGTTTTCCTAAATCCTGGAGGAAATGCCACTAAAGTGTTACTGGTAAGTTTACGTAGTATCCGGCACGGGCTTATGTATCTAGATGCCCATGTTCCTGGTATTTCCTTTTTTCTATTGGGAAAGAAAATTTTGACTATTGAGCCGACATGAAATTCAACTTGGGAGTGTTTTTATCAATAAACTTCTTTTGTCTTACGTAATGTTCGTAACATTTTCTGCTGCTTCGGCTCGTATTTTATTAAGTTCCTTCCTTGGTATTTGGGTAAACGGACTTATATTCGAAGTACAATCTGCTGCTAAATGTGGCATGTAGCCGCAGAGGAGATAAATTGGAGCGTCCTTCAAATTTGTCTGTGGAAATGTATGCAAATACTGCCTTGGGTACTTTTGAACGGTAGTCATCCAGGTTGTCTTGTACGTCAAATTTTAGAATATTTTAAATTGATTTGATGGCCACCACAACGCCGGTTCTTGCGTGAGAGTAGGCGGGGCTATACTTTAATTCGATGTATTTTCAGCCAGTTTTTTTTTTTTTTTTTACAGCGTTACTGGTGTTTACAGCATGCAAATCTAAAAGAAGTGATTTTGGTGGGACATACTGTAAGAACATGTCATTTTCTAAATATTTAGTTACGGTGTCTGTAGATATATTTTCTACGACCTTTGCTTTCATGTGTCTTGTGGCACATTCGATTCCCACGTGGATTTAGAGCTTTTTATTCCTACAGGGAATAGGTCCAAGACCATCAAATGACATCTGATCACTTACCTTGCCTATAGGATGGTGTAATAATTCGGCCTGGCGCTTCCGAGGTTGTCTTTTAAGTGTGGCAATTACTACAAATTTTAATTTGATGTTCTAAGTAAGACTTCATTTTCGGGAAGTAATATTTTTGCAGGCAAAGTTTATAAACTTTTCCAAATCCGAGGTGCCCGCTTAAAGAATGTGCATGTACATCTTCAAATATTTTTTTTTCCTCAGCGTCGGTGTTATACACAGTAGATACACTTGTCCGTGTCGTGGTCTTTTCTGAATTCGATAGAGAATATTTTTTTTAGGGCAGTAAAGTTTTGTAGCTCTTATGGCAGCAGGTTTCATTGGTTCTACACCATTGAATGCGTCTATTATATCAGAGAAATAAGGATCATTCTTCTGTTTTCTGATTAAAGTTTCGGGTTCATATTGGTTTTGAATACAGTAATTGGTGTCTAATGAGTTAGAACGAAAAGCTATATCTTACTCTGAAGTTTGTATTACATCTGCTGTTGTCTTGCGGTTAGCAGCATTTTTCAATTCCAGTTCTTCATATTTTTTCATCTGTTTCTTTCTCGATGTCTGCCGTCTGTTCAAGTCTGGTGAATATGTCGGCCGGATGGTGGCTACCGGTGCGGTGCGTACTTCGAAGTGAAAGTCACTAATGAAGAGTCGCACGCGCGTAAATTTTCCCACCTTATCCGACTGGTTTTGTAGATTTCACCAAGGTGCGGCTGTCCGTGTGCAAAATAAATTGTCTCGCCAAGATATAGTAACGAAAGCGTCTCAAAACATAAAGAAGGGCCCGTTAATTCTTTCGACCACGTGCTCATTCGGCGTTCCGATTTAGCTAACCGTCTTGAACGATACCACCTTTTCTTGGCCTAATGCTGGGTCGTATGTTGTCAAAATTTCTCCAACGAGGATATTTGATGCATCACTATAGACACGTACTTCAAGGTTTTCATTGAAGCGATTTAGAGATGGAGCCTTTAAAATATCGATTTTTAGTTGTTCAAATAATGTGTCTAACTCTTCATTCCAGGAAAAGTTGTTTCTTTTGGATAACATAATTTGAAAGGGTTCGATTTTCTCGCTAAATCGATTGATGTGACTGCGAACGAACGCGCATAACCCGAGAAAAGACCTGAATTTGCGTTTTGTTGTTGGTATTTCAAAGTTTTTAATTTTCTTGGCAATTTTTGGGGATATGGAAATATTCTCCCCACTTACTTAAAATCCAAGAACGTTCAATTCAGAAAAAAGAAATGGCATTTTTGTGGAGCCAGTCTAAAATTGCGCCTTCTTAGCCGTTTTAGTTTTTCCAGTGTTTCCAAATGTTGTTTTGCTGTATGGTTGCTAAGAACCAAATAATCTGCAAATGATGTTAGTTAGAAAAATGATGATGAGTTCGTTAGACCTTGCAATAGTATCCTTGTTACAGTTGATTGAGCCTGGCTGGATGTGAGATGCCCCATTGGGCATATTTTGAATTGATACGTCTTCCTAGTATGTGGTACTTCAAAACTTGTATATTTCCAGCTATTAGAATGTAATTTGATTTGGCGGTAGGACGCAGAAACGTTCAAAGTGGTTATCAGAGATTTCGCACAACGACTATTTAAAACATCCTCAGTTGATTGAAAAGAAATAGATATTTAGCGATGCGGGTGATTCTAGCAGACATTCTAGCACGCATGGTTGCCAATACAAAGAATATAAAAATACAGACATCAGATTAACGGTGATGTTAGCAGACATCTGCTACGTATTATTATTATTATTATTATTATTAATAATAATGCAATTGTTATTATCATTATTATTATATAAATCTCAAAATTATGTTATTATATTATAATAATATTATTAAAATAATTAAACTTCTTACTATCATTATTGGTATTATTAACATTACTTATATAATTATTACCAGTATTATTATTATTATTGATACTAAAACACCATTCTATTCTACTTTATGTAGAGTACCAGTAACGAAGTTTCAGAATGGGGAAAGAGTATTCTCTTTCTGAAATAAACAAGGATTCTTCAAAAAAGGCAATAAAAATCATATTTACCTAAACAAGGCATCAAAACAGTGATTTACCCACCTACAATTTTCGAAATGAATATACCATTCTATTCTACAATGTCCAGGCTACCATTGAACGAAGCTTCAGCCTGGGGAAAGTATATTCACTTTCTGAAAAATACGATGATTCTTCAAAAAGTCAATAAAAGCACCATATTTCCCTGAACAAGGCATCAAAACAGGGATTTACCCACATACGATTTTCAAAATGAATATACCATTCTATTCTACATTATGTAGGCTACCAATGAACGAAGTTTCAGCCTGGGGAAAGTATATTCACTTTCTGAAATATACGAGGATTGCTAAAAGAAGTCAATAAAAACAACCTATTTCCTGGAAGACTTTAGACTGTTTTTCGTTCCTCCTGAAAAATAAACTCCGGGGGACTTGGATTGTTTTTAAATTCAAGTATTCAATTGTTCTCACGATGCTGGGTCAAGGCCGAAATATTTTAGCCCTCAACGGAAATCGAACCCGGTACCGCTCACACTGAAATTTTGTGAGCTACCAACTACGCTACGCAGGAGGCATATTAGAAATCAGCATACAAGACTTTGTGTGTGATTGGCCAGTGATTCAATAGAAAGTTTAGGGAAAAGTTAGTAATTTCGTTGTGTTTACCATTGATCATTATCGTGCGCTAGTTGAGACTCAGTGCTGGGCACTAAGACAATATGACTAACATGAGGCACATCGTTATACCTATGTCCATCATGATAGAAACACCGATATTTCGTTAAAATTTACTAGACTATTAGACCGAACGCCGCCGGACAAATTTTACTCACAGTATTCGTGTGCCATTGTACTGATTCTACACAATTTTGCACTTGTGCCAGTGTCAGTCCTTGGGTCAATGAGTATAGCGACGTGCAGATATCTTGTGTCGTTTGACTACATATCACCGTAGTCCCCGTCATTTAGTCTACACCGGTGCAACGGAATTACGCACACTTTAGATCCCGAATTGCGCAAATCTCGATTGACCTGATTTGCGCACAGATTTTGATCCAACGTTTCCACTTTGACAGCTTTCAAATTTGTGCTCAAAACAGGTTTTTCCTTCAGAGTAGAATAGGGAAAGAAATTAGAAATAAAATATTTTCTAATTATTACATTGAGGGCTAAGAAAGCGGCCATGGCCTTTTGTCTAGATATTATATCAAGACTCGACTGGTGAAACTGAGGAAATCCTTCGAAAGTCGAAAACCTCTGTCAGTGTGGCCGAACGCAGAATTCGAAGCTGCGTGCCTCCCCGGTGCCGATCCAATTGGTCTTAGAAAATATGAGTTATTAATACACGTATCTGTTAAAAGGATTGCACGTCTGTGATACTCCTGTGATCCCCAAAGAATAGTTTATTTCTAAGAGGATTACAAAAGAGACATTGCAGCAAACGTCCAATAATCAGTTAGTTTTTCTTCAGTGTGTCCAGATCTGCCCTTCAGTGAATAAAAAATTTAAATGAAGTAGATTACTAATCCAGGGTATACTAGACCTTTAAATAATGTTCCGAAACTAGAAACTAATCTTATATATTTTATTTTAAATATGGCTGTATGTGCATTCATTCCACGTTCCCTGCCGATGAAGGTTTTTGCGACTTTTTTTACTTCACAAATTTTTTTGGGGGAATAATTACTTTATAAGCTTTGGACTAAAAAGTTTCAAAGTTTATGCTGACAAATGAACATATATTCGATATGAATTAGGTGTTTATTTTGGGATTAAGTGAGGCAAACAGTTCCAAGATTCCTTCAATATCTATGTTACCAGCCTAATACTAGAAACTTTTTATAAAACTTTTTCATTGATAAATTTCTCGTTCGATTATTATCTGAAGTACCTAAGATTCAGGTACTAGGTAGAGCCAAAATGTACCTAGTTACAGGTATTAGGTACTGCAACTGAAGTGTACCTAGCTGTAGGTACATGTTTTGTACCTAGGTACTACCCAACACTCCTTTACATACATACAAACACGCTTTAAACTTTAATATAGACTATTCAAGCTTTTATTCTATCTGTTTATTTAACAAACGTGGTAATTCCTTATTAAGTTTCAAATTTCAGGCTTATATGTAAAAAACAATGAAAATATGTAAAAAAAAAAAAAAAAAAAAAAAATATTGAAATAAAGGTATCAACTTCAAAAAGTATTATAAACACAAATGAATGAAATGCCTTATACCGGAACAAAGTATATCTAAATTTCATTACATATACTGTGAATATGTACGGTAAATGCTGTTATTCATTGTACGTACAGGATATTACTTGCACAAGTTAGGATGATAATCTTAGCTTCTTCATTTATAAACACACTTTTATCTATCATGAGTAAACTCACTTTGTCTTTTAACTATTTGCTTAATAGCCTCTGTAATATTTCTCGGACGAACAGAGGTTTTTTTTTCGAATATAGTACATAGCTTCTCTACACGTTTTCATATCCTTATGTGTTATGTTCTCTCCATGTTCTGAACTAGAGAGCTCACTTCTAAGAATTTTATTTGGCCTTTTATTCGGGTATTCCGCTGCTCTTTTCTTACACGTTTCTCGTACCTTGTGACTTTCTTCACTTGTCAATGAAGTCACACAAACAAGAGAAATTCAATCTGACAATATTGCTTTATTTTTTGTGCTCAATCCTGTAAATTATGACAGCTTATCAACCGCTTATCATATAAAACTCATAAAACCGGAAAAGTGTGCGCAATTCCATTGCAGCCAGCTTCACTAGCCCTAGACATTCATAAATTGTGTACGAGAAACAATGCTATTACTATCCCCCACAATTTCTCCTGAACCACTTGCGAATGCCACCTAACATTTTACACACAAAATCAGCTTCGTAAGTGGATTTAAAATAAATATATATGCTTATCTATCTGTCTATTTCTCTTTCTAGTAAAAAATGTTTTGCGATAGCTATCTGTATGGATCTCAAATACAGATCGACATCGACCTCCGATAGCACTAAAATTGCTAGCGGTTCTATATTGATCTATAACGGATATCAACATTGATCGATTCAGAAAAATCGTTCGTTATTAATATCAAGTTAGAACGAAGTGCTAATGGGGAAGGATTTTTTCATCGCCCTGTTTGTTAACTCTGTTCCTGTAAAATACATTAAAGCTTCGATCACTCTATCAATGAAATTAAATTTGCTTATAGATATAAATTATTTCTTGGTTGGATTAATGACTTTTAAAGCATTTCAAGTTACTTAACGATTCGTTAATATCTAATGAAGATTGGTGAAGTACGCTTTTTTTTTTTTTTT
>JAGDQP010000889.1:0-70081 GCA_022664845.1 Lepisma saccharinum | reverse complement strand
TTTTTTTTTTTTTTTACAACTTTTGTCGTCATCTTCCGAATTCATTACAGAAAGGGACTTGGAAAAATTAAATAAATACAGACTCAGATGAATTATATTTGGCTTTATTTGTATTTTCCATTTCCTTCCGTTGCTACAAGAATTCAGCATAAAAAGGGGGCTCATTTTTAACACTATATACTTGGATGTAGTCTTGTACAATCATATATAAATAATACATTATTTCTTAATTAAAATCTTTTTCATAACATTTAAATTTGTTTACTGCACTTATATTATTCAATCTTAAATATACTTTCTCAGACCACTTATGAATTTTGTTATATAATTTTTACATTTCTTCTTCATTTATTTAAGGAATAGAACCTTCGACATACACAAATGAGACAAGATCTGAACACGCTATTTAATCTATTAGAAATATATACATTACATTGGTTTTCTCCTGTGTGCTTTCCCCATGTTCGCATATTCGGAACAATAATGTTAAAACTTTTCGCTAACAACTACATATAAAATTAAACTAATTTGTACTGTATTGCTTAGTGCATTTTAGCTTTAATTAAATAATGATGTACCGTCAAATGAGGTAATGCTTATTCCTTTTAGGCTTTGAACTTACGTTGAATGGCTTTGAAAGGTACTACGTGTTTAACATTTAAATTATTGTGTTTTTTTATGCTCAACAAAATAAATTCCACCTCCATAAAAAAGAACTCTTAGTGCTATTTTAATAATTTAAAAATATCCTATTCAGGATTATCCCGAGTTTGGAGTAATCCTTATCAAAGCTATATATTAGAACCACTAGATGATCCATTAGAACCGCTAGAGGAATAATAAAAATAAAATAATATGTCTTAATTTTATATTTGGATTAATAGCCTGAAGAAACTACATATTAGTTTCTATTTAATAATGGAAGGCTATCAATATTATTTTATAGGCCTATAAGCCATTTATCTTTTCGAATACAACTTTTATCATATCTACCTTTCTTTCACACTTCATCCGCAAAAGATCTGTGGAGCATGAACGTTGCAAAGTAAGGACGCTCCAAACCTCACACGAACCAGAGAAATATAATTTTCCAACTTTTGAGTAGCCATTTTATTATTATGGTGCAGAAGAAATGATTCTTTCTGATTCTCAGCTGTACTCGGTTATACGTAATTCTCTTTAATTTAATTTTTCGTCTTTTTACATTCTCGCCTTTAATTCACAATGGTTCGTGGTGTCTTCAAATCTTGCTACGTTTATTTAACTCAGTTTCCGACGTCAAACAATGATCCAATTTTGCACAGCGACGTAACTCGGGCGACAATACAATATTCCATTGTTACCTTCATATATTTGTATATTTTGAAAGCTACATTATTTTTCTTAAATAGGGACTTCCTTATCCTAAAATAAAGAGTATACTAGCCTGCAACGATGATGCTGTTTGACAGGTTGTAGATAACTTTAGGATTTGGGTTAAAAAATACTAGCCTGAGAACAAGTGTCCAAAACCGAAATAACTCTAAAAAAGCAAACAAAAAAACACCTTTTTAAATACATGTATTTCTTAATTCCTAGTAAAAAGTAAAAAAAAAAAAAAATGTTTATGCATGACTAAAAAGAAAAGAATTGAACACATGCTCTCATATACAGTAACTTTATGATTTTTTCTACTGGGTTACACTATGCTTTTATTTTCAGTCGTGCATAAACACAATTATTTTCTTGACTAATGCTCAATCTAGTCTAGACTCAGAGGACCACAAGGATAGACCTCGAGGACGACAGTTTGTGGAACACTGCTCTAACGTGTGCCGTTTCATACTGTATACAAAAATGTATTTCTTTTCATATAAACATTCTACAATATTATTGAAACCCTCATATGCTCTTACCATTAACTCGTCTGCTTGTGTTTCCACGTTACGAATTATTGATTTCTAAGAATAAGTGGTTTCAGTAAGTTGTGTAGCTAAGAAGCGAACAAAACATCTAATATCTAATTTAGCTGCATAACTAACCATCAATAAAGTTCTATTCCAGTAAATTTAAATTTCATTTATATACAAATTTTATTTCAACAACCTTGGAATCACACATCAATACTAATGAAAACAGGAATTTCACTTCAGTAATAAAACATTGATGACTGTCTACCAATGTCAGTATTTTAAAAAATCATAAACCTATTCTCATATTCCAAGGCGCACCAACACTAAAAAAAAAGGTTGCTTTACACTCTAATCACTGGAATATACAGACAAATATTGTATTGTCCGATTGTATTCTATTGTCCAATAAAAAGTACGTTAACGTAAAGGTACGGTGCGCACGCGTCGTGAACGGCGAAAGGAAAATATGCAGGTATTGCTCCTAATATTCTTGACATCCGGCATGAAGTGAGATGGTCAGTCCCCTGTTCGACCGCCTTCATCTCCCATGGTGCGCAGGAGTACCAAGGACACTGGCACTCAATTAGATATTAGGGTGCGTGGACCTCAGAGTGCAAGGCATTGATGAACTGAAATAGAAAACTCTGGCATCCTTGCGGTTATTTTTACCCGGGCTACGCTAGGGTTGCTAGACGTCTCGGGACAGTCCCGGTTTTCATCCAAAGAATTGACGCCTGCTTGCCCCGGTTTTTTGTTTTTTATGGCTGAATTTATGATATATAATTAGTTGCTATTCTACAAACATTTTAAATAGATTTTGAATGTTATTCATGACATTCAGGCAACTATGATGGAGGCTAAAACAGAAGTTGGTTGAGGATGTAGAATAAAAGTCCACCAGGGCTAGGTCGATATGTTTAAAACAATAGCTCTATCTTTTGAGTTTGTTTTAAACATTTTCAACGTGTTTTCATAAGTAATTTTAGGAGGTGTTTGAGCCACACTAATACATAAAATTTGGGAACTAATTAATTTCATTTTCTTACACTACATCTATCCTCTACCAATTTCTGTGCATGAAGTAATTTAGAAACTGTGTGAAAGTAAACTGTATAACACTGTATAGGTTTATTTAGACTTTTAACATAATAAGCGTTGGAAACGTACCTTTTTTGTTTCAAACAAATTTTTGATTTTAACATTAAAAAGGTTTTAAACTTAAAAACATGTTTTCAACATAAATAATTATAAAAAAAATATATTTTCAAACATACTTCTATCATAAAAAGTAAAATACAATTTTGTTTATGCATGACGAAAAAGAAATGCATGGTGCTCGCTCTCATATACAGTAACTTTACAAATTTATAAGTTTGCGGGCCCCATACAAAAACCTGCTTTTTAGTCAAGCATAAATACAATTTTATTTTACTTTTTTGTACGAATTCTTTTGTTTAAGATAAGTACGGTTCTAATTTTTTTAAATCCTTTTTTCGAGTTATTTCGGTGTTCGCATACTTTTTCTCAAGCTGATGTTTCGTCATTCCAATGCTAAAGTGTTCTGCAGCCAGTCCAAAGCAACATCTTTGCTGGCTAGTATTTATTTTAGAAAAAAGAAGCTCATATTATAGAAAAAAAGTAAAATATCGTATCTAATATATAAATATTTAGAAATATATGTAAATAACACTGAAATTTTGTATTGACAACAGACTTGCATAGCTATGCCAAATTCCTTCATTGTGTGACGTCGGGGAATGAGTTAACGTTGCACGATTTGTGGTCATTTTGAATTATTGTGAATTAAAGAAAAGTATGTAAAACTATTATTTTTCAAGATCACGACCTATTTTCGAAACACTATCTCAGCTTGAACTTGGTGTTATTGAGGATAAACTTGATAAAAGTCACGATTGCCGCCGCGGGGATCGAACGCAATACCTGCCGAATCCGAAGTCGCTCTACTGAGTTACAGATGCTTGGTTTATGTTCAATGTAATGTATGCCATATGTTAAGAGGACTTCAACCGCCCCCGCCCCCATTTTTAAAGTTTTTCCAAATATTTCAAAAACTAAGAGTACTATCATAAATGTAGCTTCATAGCGCACTAGAACTTACAAATTACTGTGAAATACAATGGACAGATATCTGGAAATCTTGTCGATTGAAGAGTGCTCAGGCTTTCATTAAATAATGACGTCATAATTTTCGAGAACGTATCACTCATCAATGGACAAGATCTTGACATCGCTGTTTATTCTATTTCAAAGTAATTTGTAAGTTCTAGTGCGCTATGAAGTTACATTTTTTATTGTACGCTTAGCTTTTGACATATTTTGAAGAATGTTGTTGGAGCGAGGAGCCCTCTTAAATAACAATTTTTTTGTTAAGCGCAAAACACAATGCTCTTTCAAGCAGATGTCGTCAAGGAGATCCATTCTAACAAATACTTTTTCAAGTGGTCGAAATACTTCCACGTTTTTTCATGTATTTGATTCATATGTATTCGGATTCATATTTTGTAATTAATGTAGCCATTAATTTTCTCCTATTTCGTTATTACGGTCATACATCTTCATTACAGTGCATTAAGCATCTTTCACCCAAATGACTGTACGCTGATGTGTAGGGAGATGCAAATTATGAGATGTTTGTTTTACTGTTCACATACCGATTCTGAGAATCTCTCTCTTCATGTCCTTATGTCTGTTCAATATATACTTGTACAAGTTTTTGCTGCTCTATTTCTTTTAACTATGCC
The DNA here is from genome assembly GCA_022664845.1 of Lepisma saccharinum. Classification (NCBI taxonomy): domain Eukaryota; kingdom Metazoa; phylum Arthropoda; class Insecta; order Zygentoma; family Lepismatidae; genus Lepisma; species Lepisma saccharinum. The sequence goes on along the minus strand of JAGDQP010000889.1, from coordinate 65,427 downwards.
ACATAGGCTCCTAAACTAAAATGTATTGCATATTCCCTCAACTTACTATACTGTAAAACATTGAATTTTGCCAAAATGTACTTTCTCTCCGGAATATATTACACTTTCAATAATTACATAACAAAATTGGTTTATTTATTTTTGAATTAGCAAAGATTTGCTGTGAAACTGAATATTCAATGCAAGCAGGTTTACCCGCTTTTTCGTTTTGTGTAAATTCTTGAAATTTCAGTGCAGCTAAACGGAACTTTCCCGGAACAAAGTTCATTTCGCAATTCAATAATACAAATTTTACTCATTAAAGATGTATGAAAAGAACTTTGTAAAAGTTTATTTCTATTTACTGGCACTAAAATCTAAATAATTGACATAAAATGAAAATGTCAGGACAACCCACTTGCATTAAACCATATTTCTTCGAATTTTCTACTTTCTTATTTATTTATTTCAAAGCCCAAGTTTTTAAATACTTTTTCACACGAGCAATAATAAACTGTGTACAGAGTGTAAAGAAAATATTGTGACAAACTTCCGAAGGTGAATTCTGATATCCGAAAAAAAAAGGTTGAAATCCGAAAGGTTCATACTAAAGGTTGAAATCCGAAAGATAGCGGAGCTTAAAATTGACTCCATACAGTGGTAAATAATCCATAAACAATGCATTAAAACAAAACTTAGTTTTCGAATAGTGATTTGTCTCAAAAATAGTGTATATTAGGAGTTAAAAAGTGAAGTCACCGTATTGTGATACGAACCGTGTATATTCGTTATTCTTTTCCAATGACAGTTCATTAAATTAGTGGTTATGTGTTGGTTTCCGATAGTGAGGGTAAACATGAAATATGAAGCACAGACCACAGCGTTCCAAACTGTTACAAATTCTCCCTTTTTGAATAAACGTTGCAAATGTTTATTTTAAATTTTTAACCTGGAATATAACATTCATCTTTGATAAATGTGCGATTCCCAGATCACCCAAAGGAAACCAAAATTGAACAAACGTTCAAGGTAGAGAAGTCTATTTGAATCCAAATTTAATTTTTAAAGCCTTTTAGGCAACCTCAGATAAGGAAAGATGGAAGCTGATGGGATAAATAGGTGGAATGAGGAAAATGGGAGGAAACGAGATAAATACGACAAAAACCCACGCACATAGTGTTTGTATATCACAAAGTCCACATGGCATGAGCAGCGATCGAATCAACGAGCTTAGCCCAGAGGTAAGCACTTTGCCATTGAGTCAGCGCGACCCTGGAGAAGTCATCATATAGGGATAATGACTTGTCAGAAGAGATGTATTACTGAACCATCAGCTACTTAGAGGCCACCGGAATACGTCTTGAAGAAGGTCTTTTGTGGCAGGTTTTCCGAAAACGTATATAAAGGACGCTGTGCATGTTCATATCAGCTGCACTGATTTTTGTCTATACTGTAGACAAACATTCTTCTAAATAAAATTCGTAGAGGAAACTATGGAGACATGAATGCATTCTTCTGTCGAAGACTGACATAGATCCGTACGTGTACAGTGATTAAATTGTCATATGTGATATTTTCTTCCATCTGTGATATAACATCGACAGGTTACATGAAGCTTGACAAAATATTTTGCATTAGTAACGTCACTGACAGCGCAGAATGATGATAACTGTGTTCAAATTGTTTTAATTTCAGTATAATTTCCAAGTACTACCCAAAATGAAAAAGGGAAGTAAGCATGCAGCTATTTCTGTTGTTATTGTTTCAATATTAAAGATTTCAGTCATATTTGACAATCCTTGAAATCGTATGATTTTACACCACAATGGTGTACCCTTGCAAACTAATTTTTAAGGCTGTATATTTCGCGCCACCTTAGATATCTAGATTTCTATCACTGCCGTAAGAATTTTCACATTATAACAATCTACGATTCGATACTAAAATATTCATATAACATTTACGGCGGCTATACTGGCAGTCATATTGAATTCCTTAAAATGTGTACGTAAGCTGTACCTTTATATACATTGCGAATTTATATGTAAGATGCTTTTCAATGGTTTGTATCTCACTTGATGGTACTGAATACCATTCTTTGTTTCATTGAATTTCCGGCTAAAGCTGACAAGTTGTATTAAAGAATTAATTGCACTTCTGCACTTGACAAAGTCAACTTACACTTTGTATTACATATACGTTCTTACAAATGTAAAAGCACATTGGTTTTCTCATTCCCTCAATAATATTTACAACATAAATTTATATATACATAACAATATAATTTACATTTCATAATATGCTACTCGTAATTTGAGAATAAGATTTCAATAGTAATACGAAGCTTACGGAGCACAGATGTCCACGGAAGGTTCCATATATTTCCGTAGGATAGCATGAAATAATTTTAATATCAATAAGGGTATGGTAGCCACATATTTATTAATACTTACGTTGACACATGTAGAATATTGTGTCATACGTGTAAAAACATGCAAAACAATATTTCTCCCTCTTTCACATTATTTACATTTCTCAAGACATAAGATTCAAAACTTTTACAATTATAATGCATCGAAAACACATTTCATTACATGCGAACAAAGAAAGTGGATGTGTTTGTGAATAACAATATTATTCAATTATCTAATTAAAAAAAACCTAACAACGATGTTTGAGCTACGCAATACAACTGACATTACAGCTAAATTACCTTATACCTTAAATACTTTAATATTCTGTGAGATATGTGTACAGCAAGTGTCTGTGATCTGACCCAATAATATCATTAACTCTTTCCTATCTATGAGACCGTTAGTGTATAATATTAAATACAGTAGATATAGTACACGTTTAGTTATTTATATAACACAGATATTAAATATATACTTTCATGCACCACTTCATAAATCTAATAATGCATATAACATTTCACAAACTTAAGAACGGAACTAGTTTGAAAACAATTTGTTATATAAACTGAAGAAAAATATTTCTATTCTCATACTACTGCTACTCACTGATATCATTACTATTGCTTCTATTAATATTTCTCCTACAACCATAATAATAATAAGAAGAAGAATACAGTTTTCATTCAAATTCGCTTGGAGTTTCTGCAACTAATGATTCCTTTCGCCTACTACATTACTGTACATTTTTCCACCGCTTGAAATGTGGACTCTCTGTAGCTTCCCTGCTATTCACCTTTACTTATGAGACACTATGAACGGATATTTTATTGTTATTGAAGCTAATTCCTTAGAATATTATTTAGCGTAAAATTTTCTAAAACAAGACAACAAAACTGTTATAACCTATACAACTATGTTTCCATAGTGATGTTTGGCTTGCTGCTGATATAGCGAAGCTTCACTGAAAACTATATTTATAATCACATAAGAAACATATTAAATATAGTACACTATAACTATTAAAACTGTTGCTGTTTTCTCTTTACCTTCAAGCACATTTCTTGACGTTATTTCCTTCTTCAATGCAGGTATAATTACCGTGGATCTCATATTATACAAACAATTTTTACAATATGTAATATTTCAACTGTAAAATAGAATTACTTTTCAATTAACTTTTCTCACAGCAAACTCACCATATTAATTTGACAACTACACAGTCCACATACCTTAACCATAGACCTCATGATAGATAGACTTATCACGCTTCCCCATTTCTGGCTGCGCTAAAACTAACGGGTTTTTGTTCAGAGCACGTGATTTTGAATCCATCCCCTAGGTAGCTCTTCCACAGATGTCTTATTCTAGTATGAGGTCTATGGCAGAGCTACGTACCGAATGGATTCAAAATCGCGTGCTCTGAACAAAATCTCATTAGTTTTAGCGCAGCCAGAAATGGGGAAGCGTGATGAGTCTATCTATCATAAGGTCTATGCCTTAACTATACCATACATTGATAAATATATAAATAACATATTACATGTTGCATTTCATAATAAGTATTGATTAAAATACTACATATTATCAGCTGTAAATTATTATATGCATTTTCGAATCATAAACAAATATTTAAATGTAAAAAATACCTTACCTAAGTTTATTTACTCAGACTCATTAAGTTTCATTTTTTACACATTAGACATTCTTCGTTATCCTCCCCTTAAATACATTATAAAACTTATACCTTAATAATGTGGTTACTATTTACAACCATTCAGCAAGTAACATGTGTCAAACACTGTGCTGTATTAATGAACGTGATTAAGGGGGTTTAACTACAACCGTTTAGCGGTGTTGATAACATGTAGGTATGTTTTAAGTAGGTAGGTAGTTTTAAGTTCGTTTATTTCAATTTAGTGTCATAATATATAATTTTTACATTACTATTGTAGGTCCGGAATGCTTAATTTCACCATTTCAGAGAATTAGTAGTATAGCCCAAGGATAAAAAAGTTACATATTGAAATTATTTACCAAGGTTCTAACTGTAATAAAAACTCAAAATACCAACACAATATAACATTTTCAATATAGTAATCCGAAAACTATTTCAATTTTTATAGCTATTTACTTACAAGTCATATTTCGTACAATAAATATTTTTAAAATTTTAAATTATTAAACGGTACGAAATTTCCATGTACTCAATTGTTTACTTTTAACCATTGTATTTTAATAATTCAGTATCAAAGAATTTCTAAAACAAGTCAATTTCAGGCATAGATGAGTGTCTCCATACAGATTTTAGCGACATGGGGAAGTTCTTACGAATATTATTATATCGCAACCTCATATGTGTGAATTGTTTAGGGAAGAGAAAATAAAGCATAAGATTGTTACATGAACATAAGTAGCAGAAAGATCTTTCCCCACTTTGTAAACAGATGGCAGGATACTAACTTTTTTGGTTTAACGGAGGTCACTTCAAAATTGACGGGTGCATAGGAAGATTTATACTTAGGTTTGTGCTTCGTGTATGTACATATAAATGCATATGCTGTAGCATTACCTACTGTACAGAGCAAAAACCGGTAAGCTTGAATTGTGGCTACAAAACTCCCAACTTTGTACCCAAATTTTTTAGAGTCAGTGTCGAACCGAGGGTTGAGTTTAGAGGGGCGATTATTTGTCTCCTAGTTCTTGTGAAGAAACAGATCAATATAAATACAAACGATGCGAAAATATTAATCTCTTGGTCCATCACTGCCTCTGTTAAATATGCTGTATAATCAACCCTATTTTTTTAGAACGAGTGACGGGCACAGGGATTCATATTTTAACATCGGTTTTGTTTCTATTAATCTGTGCTTTCGCAAGGACTTGGACACAAAGAACCGCTCCACTAAACCCAACCCTCGGTTCGCCATTCCTCTCAAAAACTGTGGGTACAAACTGGGAGTTTTGTACCCACAATTCATGGGTATTGTTTTTGCAGTGTACAACACGTAACTGTCACCAATGGAATGTACTGCTTAACCAAACAACTCACGTGATATATGACCAATTAGAAGATCAATTATACTAAGCATTTGCGTCGCCAGTAGTTTAAGAAGTAGTGAGATTGAGCCGTATTATCAAGAAATGTTCCGGGAAACTAGTGTGGCGTGATCAGTGACGTTGCGTACAAAAGTGCACCTAACTTTTTAGTACATCATTGAATGTGACTTAAAACTCACTTTGCCCGCCTCATCCTCCGATTTGGCACCGTAATGGACTCTTTCATCTGTTCCCTGCGATCTAACATCATAAAAGGATAAGAATGTTAAACTGAGGAAGTTATTAGGGACGCTTTTCGTGAGTCGGATGGGGTCGAACATTTGTTTTTCTACCAAGGCTGGCAATTCCAGAGCCCCAAATGGCGGAATTCATCACATTCTAAGCGGATTACCTAGAACTCATAAAGACATTACCTGGGACCACTCCTTCACAGACATGAACACTATCAACGAACCCTTGTACTATAACTATTTCAATTTGCTGTTGGTAGTATGCCGTTAAATTGGAAGTATTATATGAACTTGCACTACGACCAACTTTTATAACATTATTTTCTTAAACACTTTAAACGTACGACTCATTTTTCTTGTTATAAATGATTCCTGATTCACAATAGCAACGAATATTTTGTGTATATTAATCCTTTGGAATCTAGCATTATATATCACAATCTTAAGTTTGTGAACACATACTAGTCCGAGATATTCATAAAGAGTACTTACATCAATTTCATGTTAGTTTGTCTTCACTTGTTCATATTTTAATAACCTCACAAAGCATAAAAAAGAAAATTAAATAATGTACACCACAATGACAAGTTCCTCGACATTGTGGAAACACGAAATGCATTCCTAAATAAAGGAATTGACTATATTCAAGAAATCTGCTACGTGCCATTGAAAGTAGTGTTATTTACACGAGAGCAGATTATATTATTCGCTGACTATTGCAACCCGAAAATCTTGTATATTGACGCCACAGGTTCAGTTGTCACGAAACCAAATTGGTATGGAAGTAAGAAGGTTCTATATTATTCGGCTTGCTTTCGGACGGGCAATGGAGAACTGCCTATACCGCTTGGTGAACTCATTTCAACAGAATATTCGGTGCCAGCTTTGGCACACTTTTTTTTCAAGTTGAACAGAGAATATAAGGGAGTGTCAAGTAAGGAGGTTGTTTTGATAGAAGTTGATTTCAGTTTCGCTCTGCTACATTCAGTGATTAGGGCTTACAATGGGGAAAGCGTGATATATATTACCAGATCATGGGAAGCACTCACCTAAAGAGAAAGTAATGTGTACGATATCTTCTGATTGATGTTGTGAGGAAGCTGCAGGAATCCACAACATTGAAACAGTGCACATATGTGTTTGAGGATTGTATTGCAGTTGTTTTGTATTGCATACAAAACAAAATTATATCAGGAAGCAGTAAAGAGACTTGCATGTGATGTATCCATAAAACAAGAAGCTGTTATTGATGCTTTAGAAACCAATGATATATCTATAACGAACTTGTTGCGTGAGAAATTACCATTCTACCAACATTTCTTGATGGTTACAAGAAACGTGAAACAGAAAATTGAAAATGCTGAAGAAGAGAGTTGAAAACCAATTTCATTCGAAAACCAGCAGAAATCCTATTGCAGTATTTTATGGCGTATATTTCCCTATGGAGTGCAATAATAATGTCGAAGAAGAAACAATTGAAAGGTAAGATTCGTAGCGGCAATTCCGTTGTGGAAGGGTATTAACTTTGTCAAGAATGATTTCCCGGAATGAAAACCCGGAAGATTTATTCGAAGTAATCCATTATTTTTGCATGACATTTAAGGCTTCACTTACCATAGTTAGAATGATCCGATTTAGGTCACATATGCGCCGTTTTGTTCGATAACTTGTTGCCATTTGGAAGGTAATATTATGATGCCTCTCTCATAGAAGCCCTTGTCCATATTGGCAAAAAATTGAGACAGTCGATTTTCACAAGCCTCTCTTGAAGCGAATTTTTCACCAGCAAACGTGTTCGCCATGGACAGGAACAGATGATAATCACTCGTTGCCAGGTCCGGACTATAAGGTGGATGCATAAGAACCTCCCATCCAAGCTCCCGGAGCTTCTGGCGAGTCACTATCGATGTGTGTGGCCTGGCGTTGTCGTAGTGGAACACAATGCCTCTCCTATTGGCCAAAGCAGGGCGATTGCTGCCTTCAGACGGTCCAATTGTTGACAGTATAGTTCCGAGTTAAGGGTTTGGCCGTAGGGGAGCAGCTCATAGTAGATAATTCCCTGCCAATCCCACCAAATACACAGCAAAACCTTCCTGGCCGTCAATCCTGGCTTGGGCACCGTTTGCGCCGGCGCACCGCGCTTCGACCACGACCGTTTTCGCGTGACGTTGTAGTAAGTGATCCACTTTTCATCACCAGTCACCAACCGCTTCAGAAATGGGTCGCTTTTGTTGCGATTCAGCAGCGATTCGCAGATGGAAATTCGGTCCATGAGGTTTTTTTGCGTTAACTCGTGTGGCACCCATACATCAAGCTTCTTTGTGTATCCAGCCTTATGCAAATGGTTCCACACGGTTTTTTGTGCAATGTTTAACTCTTGGGCAATCGAAACAGTGCTTACATGACGGTCGGACGCGACAATGTCCATGATTTTATCGACATTTTCGACACTTGGCCTTCCAGTGCGTGGTACATCTTTGACGTCAAAATTACCGGAACGGAATCGACGAAACCAAAATTGCGCGTGATTGGCTGTTACAGTATCAGGACCATAAACACTATTCACATTTGCAGCCGCCTGGCTTGTGTTTTCGCCTTTATCGAAGAAAAACTGTAAAATATAGCGTATTTTCTCTTTGCTAGTGTCCATTTTGACGCGCGCTCACACAACACTGAGTCAACTCATCACAACTATCTGAACAATGTTTGTAGTACGCAATCTCATCGTTTGAACGCCATCTCGTTGAACCCGATCGGACTTAAAGAACGCGAGATACATATTACTGAAGCCATCTATTGACAAAATAATGGATTACTTTTTACTACACCAGATATAAATTCGAATCCCAAAGACTACTATGAAAGGATAAGGAAAACGATAATTTGCTAGAGATAACTGGAAGCGGAAAAGAATAAGACCAAAATGAAAGTGTTACAAGAGAATTTTCAGATCTTCCAGTGAAAACGCATCGAATTCAAGGAACAATAGCAGCGATGATGAACGAAAGATTATGCCAATTGATATAGAGTTGAAAAGGCAGATGTGCAATAAACTGAATCTTCCATTTATAGGTGAAAGTGGTTCCAGAAATCTATATTATTTCGCGCCACTAAGGAAGCCAGCGAAAACACTTCCAATTGTAGGGGATGGAAATTGTCTCTTTAGGTGCATTAGCTATGCCATATGTCGTAGCCAAAATCTTCATTCACATTTTGCGGGAATTCGTGGTGGATTATATGATTGCAAATAGGAATCGTTATGAAAGATGACTTGAAAGTTTGATAGATACACTCTAATAAAGCTTTACCCATGCAATGTCCACTCTTCTAGCTATAAAGGAAGTGCAGACCTGAGTAAGGGAATCTTTACATTTCTGTCATTATTAATCTTGGGGAATTCTACACTTCGAAAGAATGTATTTGTTTGCGCAACTTAAAATTGTTGTTCATTTTGGTGCTTTCAGAATACAGTATGGGTTGCAACTATATAATCGAACTTTCTTCAAGGAGCTAATCGCGCATAGTTATATTGTATAACAAATTTTCGAAAAAGTTGTTCATCATGTGCATACGGAAACAAATATTTATGTACCAAGTCACATTGTTCTTTATTTTTGTTTCCAGTACAACATGTATTTGCAGTGCAATAGAGATTTACGTAGAATGCAGAATGTTCATAAAAAGTACATATATCAATTCTTAAGATTGAATATTGAAAACTTACATTTATTATAGGAATTTAACGCTCCCGGTGTGTCTTCACACTTTGTATTTTGTTTATCTCAGTAATAGAAACAGTCCATGGTAAAACTGATCATAATTAACTTTAATTCATTATTTTACTTCACATTCAGCAGATTTGAGTAATATATATCAGCAGATTTGAGAATGTAGTGAAATAATACAGTGTAAAAATAAAATTATAATAAAATAATATAGTAAAATTAACATGAATATAAATGATAATGTTACACTCTCTATCCAATGCTATTTCCTCGAACTAACAATGCTTATTCTTCCACAGCTTATGAAAATGTAACTTTAATTTGTTTAATGTGATCACCCCCAGAACTGCATTTATTACTCAGCATTAATAAATAAAATAAGTAGCACTTGAGGTGAGAATACCCACATGTAAGGTAAACGCACCAGTAGTAGACACTTGAGGAGAACATTTGTAAAATAAAATTTTCGTAACAGAGGGAATAATTTTACGTACGTGGGGAAAATTAATATAGTATGTTCTGATGCTAGTGATTATTATTCGCTCGTTATTGCTGTCGTATGACATTACTGACATGATGCTGAAGTTAGTTCCATTGTAGCACCTACTCTTGCATGCATTCTGTTAAGCAAATGATTAAGATAAGATGTTTAATTTTTTATTCATGAAATGACCATAACGAATACTTTTCTTGTATTACGAAAAGTCTACACTATTATTTATTAAGAAATGTCTTTGTTTTAACCATATTAGCGGCCAAACCGACTAGAACTTAGATGTATCTTGCAAAGCAAGGGTGTTTACTACCAGTAAGTTTAATTCTGTTTTTGCCCAGTTTTGGACACTCGATATTCATTAGTGGTTGAAATCAAAATCCTTTAATTATTGAGTTGTTATCAATCTAAGCAAGCTGGCGTGCATCTAAGGACGTAACTTACAATTTCTGGTAAAGTAGGCTCGAAACAACTCCGTTCAATATCTATAAGTGGAAACTAAACCCATGACCACTAACACAGACAGCAATGGCGCAAACGCCACTCGAGGGCGAAATCATACTTCTGTAGAATTTTATTTCAACTTGAGAATGACTTTTTGCTCTTCATGACCATAAGTGTATCAGAAAAAAAATTGGTCCCACTTATTCCGATGATGGACGTGGGGATGCCCACTGATAAAATGATTTGTTTTAGTATTGAACACTATTTATTACAACTTAGAATTTGCATTTTTATGGTCACAAGGAATATATTACTCAGACAGGGATATAGTAGAGGAAAGAAAGCAAGAAGGAATCGGACTGGTATAAGTTGAAGGTGCTATCGGGCCATTTGCCTACACAGTAAAAAATAACTTAATTCAACACAATGCGGTGTCTCAGAGTGACTACAACTTTTGTGTGTTAAATGAACACAACACACGGTGTTCATTTCGGTACTGGGAGAAAAAAGAAGTTACGGCTGCAGCTAGATTTAAACATAAACTTAGAAGTCGAGCGCCTTACCGACTTCGCTTAACCGTCAGACGAAAAGAGCACTAGACTGAAACAATATACAAGATAAAAAAATGTTGCTAAATTCCAAGCAGAAACAAAGTTACTCTCACGACTTATGCCATGATTTTATAATGTATTCACATTATCGTCGTCGATTAAGTGTTTATAAAATTTATTAATTAGACTTCTGGGACCATGAGAAGTCATGAACTAAGATCCTTCAAGAACAGAAAATAAGCAGCTTAATTTGTTTACAACAAGTGAGTGTTTTTTAAAATCTATTTTGTGCCTATGTGTGACATAAGAACCTTGAAGCTGTTTCAGTACATAATACATGACGTCGAATAGAAAGTGAAAAGGAAGTGCCCTTGCCTTCCTTGTTCTATAATAATATCATACGAAAACAACTTTAGGTATAAACATCTACGTCCAAAAAGGAGAAAACTAGTCGACTATAATTTGTATAAATAACATCCATTTTGTTTGTTCATTCTACTTGCTACCGCGATTCTTTACTGTACGCATTCAGTTTACTTGCTGCTCAAGACAGCACTTCGTTAGTAGGTTAATCTTCGTCTAATAATTCATTCAGTTTACTTCCTGGGGTTATAACTCAGAACCTCACAATTTAACTTCATTCAGTTCACGAGTTAGTTACTTTGAACCTTTAAAACTCAGTGTTTACTGTCCTATTCGCCGAATCATCAGCATGACACTCGAGTAAGTAATTTTGGCAACTTTGTGCCGTTTGATTCTTTCTGAATTGTGGATTGGTCATCCCTCTGATGAACAATCCCTTTCTGCATACATAACAAAGCAAATTACAGAGAGACGTTCTTAGCTTTGGGATAACATTGGTTTCCTTAGCGATCCTTTTAGTGTACTCTATAATTTTAAGAAACAGACTTTCCCTGATAATTCAGGTCCTATGTTAATAACTTTGACAGGTTGGATACATTAAAATATTATTCAGTATCAACAATCAATTGTCTCATTTGCAATAGAACATATTACCAATCCTATGCCAAGTAATTTAAATAATCAAATATCTAATCATCTCTTAATCAAAATTACTGAAGTCCTTTTCCTTTCAAGAGGTCGAAAGTTCATTTCGGTACTGGGAGAAAAAAGAAGTTACGGCTGCAGCTAGATTTAAACATAAACTTAGAAGTCGAGCGCCTTACCGACTTCGCTTAACCGTCAGACGAAAAGAGCACTAGACTGAAACAATATACAAGATAAAAAAATGTTGCTAAATTCCAAGCAGAAACAAAGTTACTCTCACGACTTATGCCATGATTTAATGACTTTTCCATTGGTCAATTAGGGATCACAATCCCCACTTGAGAATATGTTCCACTTCTATGAAAGCAAGCGCAGCATTTGACATGTTACGATAAGAAAGCAGTAATGCTGCTCAAGTGTTTGGCTGTCGCCATCTTGCCTGCTTTCATAGAAATAGAATAACCTCAATGAATGGGAATTCTGGTTCTCATTTGACAAATAAGAAGTGATTAAACCTTGGGATAAGTCGTACAAGTAACTTAGTTTGTTTTGGGGGTTCAGCAACATATATTTGATCCAATACACTGTTTAAATCTATAGTGTAGTCGTTTAATTCAAACGTTCTTCATTAAATATCGTTTGCATCTAGTGCTTTTTCTGTCTGACAATTTAGCCAAGTCGGTAAGATGCTCGACTTCTAATTGAGCAAGCCATGTTCAAATCTCACTGCAGCCATAACTTTTTTTACAGTACCGAAATCAACACCGTGTGTTGCGTTGATTTAACACACAAAAGTGGTAGTCACGCTGGGACACCGCATTGTGTTGAACTAACACAGCTATTTTTTGCAGTGTAGTATGACTGAAGAAACAACCTGTTAAAACCTCGGTAAATTATTATCGACGGCTGTTTTCGAACAAAGGACCTTTGGAATTCCGACAGACAATCTGATATTCTAAGAACAGCATAAAACACATTTAAATTATTTTGAGTTAAACAGAATGTCCATTACTGAGTGTTCATTACCGGAACATCCATATTTTCCCCTCTCCATCACTTGTACAAAAACAATGTTAGACAAAAAATGTAATTTACTCTCGAATAGTGTATGTTAATGAAAGTAATGGGTAGAAATCACTACAAGAAAGCAAGGAGAAGGTGCAACATTCTCATTTCATCCGTACATTTGACATATGTTTGATTTATAAATTATAACGTTGAAAAATTTCTTTACACTGTCCATTACTGGTGCATTTACGTTACTATAAATCTGTTTATTCCTACCACATATTTAAGGAATTATTCCGAAGTGCTTAAACAACTTCTTCTATCTATTGATTGCTTAATGCTACTTTGGTTACTGTAATGAGATAACACTCTAGTTTACTACAGATCTCCTTGTCCTCTTCAGCATGTTATTAATGAAACAAAGTTGCTTACCTATTAAATATTGCAGTTTTTTAAGATTTAATGATGATCATACCATGATATCCATTTTGTTTAATGAAATATTCAAATTTACAATTTTCATATTTATTTTGCCTTCACTTAATATGAGTCTATATAGTTGTTATTGCATCTCCATTTTATTCACACAGTTCGTACCATTACAACGACATCAAAATGGTTCCGATTTTTGTGCTCCAGGTAAATACCTGGAACATTGTCGTCTACACCTAACCATCCAGGAACAAAGTCTGTCCACATAAGATTGTTCCCAACTAATGTATATGACCTGATAGGGACACGAAGTATTTCAGAAAATGCCGTCATTTCCTGGTCTGATCCCCAAACTCCATCCTGTCTCATATTTACTGTGTATCTATCAAACTCTCCATTCACTTGTTCCTCGTAACGATTTCTATTTGCAATCATATAATCCACCACGAATTCCCGCAAATATGGATGAAGATTTTGGCTACCACATATGGCATAGCTAATGCTCCTAAAGAGCATCCATCCCCTACAATTGGAACTATTTTCGTTGGCTTCCTTAGTGGTTTTCTGGTATGGCTTTCACCCGTAAACGGAAGATTCAGTTTATTGCACATCTGCTTTTGCCATTCTATATCAATTGGCATAAACTTTCGTTCATCATCGCTGCTATTGTTCCTTGAATTCGATGCTTTTTCACTGGAAGATTTGAAAATTCTCTTGTTACACTTTCGTTCTTACTCTTTTTCGCTCTCACTTTTTTGTAGCAAACTTATCATTTTCCTTGTCCTTTCGTAATAGTCTTCGGGATTCGAATTTATATATTTGCATTTTACCTTCAATACTTATCCAGAGTTTTCGAATAAATCTTCCGGGTTTTCTCCATAGCTTCGATCAAAGTAAATAATTTCACTTGACAAAGTGAAAATAGCCTTCCACAGTGGAATTGCTACGAATCTTACCTTTAAATTGTTTCTTCTTCGACATTATTATTGCACTTCATAGGGGAATATACGCCATAAAATACTGCAATGGGATTTCTGCTGCTGTTTTAGAATGAAATTGGTTTTCAACTGTCTCTTCTTCAGCATTTTCTGTTTCACGTTTCTTGTAACGACAAAGAAATGTTCGTAGAATGGTGATTTCTCACGCAATAATTTCGCTTTAGATACTTCATTGGTTTCTAAAGCATCAATAACAGTTTCTTGTTTTATGGATACATCACATGCAAGTCTATTTACTGCTTCCTGATATAATTTCGTTTTGTATGCCGAATACAAAACTGTAATACAATCCTCAAACACATCTGTGCACTGTTTCAATGTTGTGGATTCCTGCAGCTTCCTCACAACATTGAAACATATCAGTCAGAAGATATCTTACATATTTCTGCACTTTCTTTCTCTTTAGGTGGGTGGTCATAGCATGTGATAAGTGTGTGTTACATATACTGTATGTACACATGTACCGTCAAATTCATCATTTGCCCAACATGCTTTCCATGATCTGGTAATGTATGATATCAGGCTTTCCCCATTGTAAGCCCTAATCACTGAATGTAGCAGAGCGAAACTGAAATCAACTTCTATCAAAGCAACCTCCTTACCTGACACTCCCTTATATTCTCTGTTCAACTTGGAAAAAAAATGTGTGCCAAAGCTAGCACTGAATGATCTGTTCACCAAGCGGTACAGGCAGTTCTCCATTGCCCGTTCGAAAGCAAGCCGAATAATACAGAACCTTCTTACTCTCATACCAATTTGGTTTCGTGACAACTGAACCTGTGGCGTCAATATACAGGATTTTCGGGTTGCAATAGTCAGCGAATAATATAATCTGCTCTCTCAATGGCACGTAGCAGATTATTTGAATATAGTCAATTCCTTCATTTAGGAATGCATTTCTTGTTTCCACAATGTCGAGAAACATGTCTTTGTGATGGTCATCTTGTTTCGCTTTCTCATGCTTTATCATTTTAAAACGCCGAGATGGACAGGGAGATAAGTTACCTGCTTTTAATGATATCTGCATTTCGGAATAATTCCTCACGTAGGAGTATCAACCTCACACCTCTTGGCTAATTCATCTCTGCAGTGATCCCTAAGAAAACGCCTTTTTATGATATTCTTTTGGTGTCTGAAATCGCCAAACCCTACCACATGCAGACGAACTTCACCACTAATTGGTACATTTTTTACAATGAATTGGTAAGTTCTGCATTTAGGTTGATTGCAATCTGCATATGCCTTTACATAATTATTATTTCCTGTTGGACTAGTTCTAAAAACTCGATGGTACTTAAAAGTCAGTACGCAACCTTCGTTCACTGAAGTGAACTTTTTGAAAAAGAGGTCACTCCAACCCTTATGAAGCTTTCGCCTACCATGCGTTTTATCCAATGGACGTATACTACGGCATTCCTCTTCGGATAAGGTGAAAGTGAAACTCCCCGGATACCTACTTTTATTATCAGGATTTGTTGATACACAAACTAACTTTAAGGATAAACTACCTCTTTTTCTAACACTCATCCAAAAATTCGAACTCTGTAATTCCCCTTGTTTCATAATATCCTTTTACCTTCCTCACATTCCATCGTTTCCACTTCTCCTTCAGGTGCATCAGCCGGTGCGAAGCACCTTGTAGGTGGATGAACGTCCATTTGGTTCTTTTCTACATCCTCCTCACAAGATAAAATTGGATCCTCAGGAACTACGTCCACCTGATTTGGGTTGGTGTCCTCATTACGCGGAATATGTTGTCTCTCACGAAGGGAGTTCTCCCGAAGGCGATCGATCTCTTTCTTAAAATTAGAATTTGTTATGTACGTTTGCGAATATAACAACTATATATACAAAGCCGATGAGTATCTTTCGAATAAGGTCTCATAAGCTTCGCAACCATGAGCCACAGCGATCTTTTCCCTCTCCAAGTATTAACACATGCATCGAGATGATCTTTGACAGCTGCATCCGTCGCACGAATAATGTCATCAATTTCATTTCCTGTGCATGTCTCAAGGAGCAATATGCTCAACCATATAACTATTGTTCCTGAAAGGATGATAAATTTCAAGTTCCAACAAATTCGCTTTGTTGAAGCCCGAGCGTTGCTCGGATCTGCATCTAATCTTTACAAAGATTGAAATAATAAATATAATTCCAGTAATATAATATTAAGGCTATTCCACAAGCAGCTTTAATTCAGTTATTTCATTATACGTGTAACAATACTAAACATTAAGTAATATGAGTAACCTCAATATCACTAACACAGCTATTTCATAGTTTTCATAAACACCTTTTATTATTTGAGATAAAAACATCACATGATGTTTAATGTTATTTTCATCAGTCTATGAGCAGTAACAAAGTTTGCCATTTACGCCGTAAATTATTGTTATTCATAATTAAATAGTCAAGGACCTGTATGTAATTTATTGCATCCCATAGTCTTCCAATAGCGCTGGACAATTTAGCAAAGCTGGCTGTTTTGGGTTTCCTGTATGAAATATTGCACACAATTTAAAATAAAACGATTTCGTTCTTCTTACCATAGTTTGTAACTGTAACTGCAACAGCAACACCGGAAACGAAATGAAAAGTCATACTTCGTTTCTTCCTAAAACTAGCACATGAAACCATTAGACTGAGTGTCCCAAAAGTTTCGCAGTTTTTTCAAATCACTATTTGGCAGTCTTCCCCACTTCTGTGAAAGTTAAATATCTCAGTCTCATAATAATTTATCCTATGATTCATAGCGAATACAGCGAGGGTCACTCCTGTTCTAATAGAGTGATAATGTGTGAAGCAAATAAATAAGTAAATCATGAAAAAATACTTATCTAACATTTTCAAGTATTTAACTATATGAACGTATTTAACTACCCACTGCTCAAACCGCGCCGATTTTTTTTTTTAATATGTATCGGTACGTAAGAGCATCATGGCCATTAACAAAATATTATACAGTAAGTTGCCAACCATGGTCAGTGGAGTGCTTGTGGCCTGGGACACCACATAATTTTTTGTGTGTTGAATATTGTTTATGCAGTGTGTTGTGCAGACACGTTAAAATATTTGGAATCCCAGTAGCGCACACCTTTATTAAACGCAGGGCTCGAAATGGACGGGAGCAAACCGGAGCGCTGTTCCGGTTCGTGAATATCTAGAACCTTCTTGTTCCGTCTCGCCAGAAATGGCAAAGGACCGTTCATGTTCGTTCAATTTTATTTTGAGATATTTCTGACTAGAGATGGGTCGTTCTCGAATCAACCATTCTTAAACTATTCTGCACATTCTTAATAGTTTGAGCTAGTTCACTGTTTTTGCACTGAATGATTCAGCCGTAAACTACTTCTAAACGACAAGGAAAAGGCTGTCTATCTCGCATATTCCACAACAGCTATTTCACATAAATCAGAAAATCAATTTAGTTCAAACAGGCACCCGCTGGTTCAAAGTCAACGAAATCCGATACTTTATGGATATTCGGGATGTGAACAAGCAGGGATGTGGACTTGAAGTCAAGAACACTTTGATGACAATAAATACGTCGAACTCACGAAAATGCAATCACAGTTGACTCTCATTTCTTGCTCCATTCCACCCCATGTGTGCAAGTCTGATATTTTCCTCTTCCCATTACCCAAAAGTATACCTTGCTTGTTAGTAAGTTAGAGACATGTACGGAACTCTGAAACTGCAGTCAGCTTTGTTCTGCAGTATTCCTTTCTCCTTGAATTCTTTTTTTAGTGCTTTTCTGACGTTTTTTCTTCTTTGCCTCGATTATCATTTTTTTTTAAGTCACTGAAACAATAAATCCAATACTTGATCATATATAAAATACCAAAAGAATAATACTTATTTTCACAATATGAGTGATTATGGAAACATCTTTAACTTGCACAATTAGAGCTTTCCTTTAAATAAGTGGTAAGACAAAGTATTGGTTTATCCCATAAGTAATGTCGTATTTGCGATGATCGCTGCAATGACGCCATCTCACGCGCGAATAGTGAAGTAGATGGCTCGTGCCATAGCTGAGTCATATAGGGCACTTGATTGTGCAGTAGTGGTGTAGAAGGATAACGGTATACTCCACGTTTTGGAAGTGTGGCTTTTGGTTGATCCTGCCAGTGTCGGAGGACCACACACAGCATACTATGCTATATGAATTTCACCAGGGACATTCAACCAGCGCAGGGGCACGAAACATCAATGTCGTATATTATCAGGGTACTAAGATGCTTGAAAGCGCCAGAGGTGGTCCCAGATGTCTCGGTCTGGGAACACCATCCCCACCAATAAGCCACGAGAAGGGAAACCTGTGCAGGTGGAGAAAGATTCCCCGCAAGGAGCGGTAGAGGCAAATCCAATGGAAACTGTTGAAGAACAGGCCTTCAAACTCCATACCACCTATTCGACCGTTCATCGTCATCTGCAGGACCTTGGATACGTGTCGAAACTCTGAAAATGTGTACCCCATATACTAACGCCCCAACTTAAGCAGCAGTGAGTTGACATCTACAGACGTGAGCCATTTCTGGACAGAATTAATGGTGACAGGGGATGAAAATGGGTACACTACCATTACATTACAAGCATAAAGGGCAGTGGGTACATAAAGGGGGCGCAGGAACTGTGCCAAAACAAGATCTCCACCCTTGCAAATTGATGTTGAGTGTTCGTTGGGATATCCGTGGGATAATCCATTTTGAGCTCTTGTCACGTAACCCGACCATCCACGCAGATGTCTACTATCAGCAGCTTGAACGGATTAAACGCCTTGCTCTGGTTAATTGCAAGGGTGTGCTTATCCACTGTGATAACGCGCACCCACACACGGCAAGAAGGACCTGTGCTAAGATAAGATCGAGGAATGTGACTGGGAGAAACTATTCCACCTGGTGTTTTCACCAGATCTGGCACCAACAGACTACTGTCTATTTCGCAGTCTGCAAAACAACCTTTCCGGGAAAACACTGCTAAATGAGGATATCGTGCGATGAACAGTGACCCAGTTCTTTCCCTCCAAAACGGTGACTTCTTTTAGCGGGGGATTCAACAACTGGTTGACAAGTGGTAGTGTTGGAGACTATTTTCCTGACTAACAGTAGTGTTCAGGTAAGTTATCGTTCTTTTCTTCACGGTGCAAACATACGACATTACTTATGGGATAAGCTGATATGAAGTATATTTAATTTCAGATTCATAAAAAATGGCCGATGGAAAACTTTTCAACGTCACAAAGACTTACAATATGCCAATACTGAGCTAATATATTGTACACGTGAAAAACAATGCATGGAATATTTTATTGAAATCTCTATCGAATAAAGATTTTATTTTGTTATGTTGTGCTATATCTCGAAGTGTATCCATTGCCAGATTTCTGAACCTAAGTGTGCATTTAATTCAAAATTTTTCCCCTTATTGACATTCAAGATGTCTGTTTAAATTTTAGAACGGTCGTCAGAAGAGTCGTATCTAATTTCTTTTGACATTTGATGTTTACGTAAATGTTTCAGCTATTATTAATCGTAACACAGCGCATTATTTCATCACTCGTTAGTCTCGTTGCTGTAATAAAGGGTCTTTCAAGTATTACTTCAGCACATTCTTTACTCGTTTTAGATCCCCTCCCCCCTTGTAAGCGAAATTGAGTACATGTTCTCTCTCAAACAGATGTAAGATCAGGAGAAATAAACAAACCTTAACCCCTCGGTGCTAACGTAATGCTGAATGACCCCTAATCATACACAAAAGACAAGACCATACTAACGAAAGCCGAACGTTCCGTTCCGTTTCCATTCCGAGCCCTGATTAAACGTTGATCAAACAGTTTAATTTTCACCCTTTCAACGGTTTATCCAACCAAAAAACATTACATCAGCATTACTTGAATGAATAAACCGTTGAAAAGGCTATATATTTTTTTATCAACGTGTGTACTACTGGGCAAGTAACTTCAAATAAAATATGGTAATCAACACTCACAGCTTCGGAGTCTGAAGTACCTCTATGACCTGTTCCAGTGCTCAAGTGCCAATTTTCGTGCAGAAACATACAATGGTATGGAAGTTTTTATATTGCTTGCCAGCAGTGACAACTTCATCGCTCAGCTCAGAGTACCTCTACCGGAGACCAGTATTTACCTAATACAAATCTATGCAAAATTTTGTCTGAATGAATGCTGATATGTACAAAGGTGTGGAAACAATTTAAAGAAAATATTTTTTTAAAATCTGTTTACAATACGAACAGCTACGGCACCCGGAGTACTCTGAGACCTGCTCCAATACGCAATGCACACGTCTATAGAATTTGGTGAAAATCAATAAACAGGTGTCGATTTGTATAAATAAAATAATTTGTATAAGTTGAATTTTAAAATATATTGATAAGAGAGGGTCAGCGAACACAGTTTTTTTTCGCATAGTATTAAAGTTGAGTAAGAATATCTCAAGAGTTCCGGAAGTAATTTGAAAAATTGATTGTTTTTTTTAAGAAGTTGGTTACAGGGCGGACTGGTAGACACAGAATATCTTTACGACGTGTCCGAGTTCCTATTACACAATTAAACTAATTTCGGTATAAATAAACGCAAGCATGTAAATTTGTAAAGTAACTTCTAAGCATGCAGACCGACAAACAAACTCTTTTTGTGTATAGTTCTTGGATATACTTATTGGAGGAATTTTTCCCGAAACTTCGCCAGTGTTCAGAAGTATAAAGGTGAGCAAGAAAGTTCTGTCGCTTTTTCACCCACCACCTTCGAACATCGATATGTCACCTAAGACGTACCTGGAAGATCAAAAATAGTCCCCATCAGCATCGACGACCTTCTGCCAACGTTCTGGAAGGCCATGTATTCCATCGAGGTAGAACTTGGTGGGCCGTGAAGTGAAGAAGGTATCAAGTGCATTTTGTACTTCTACTAGGGATTTGAACTGGCGTCCTCTAAGGTGATTGTCCAAGGAATGTAACAGGTGAAAATCAGACGGTGCAATGTCCGGGGAGTATGGCGGATGCAATAGTGTTTCGCATCTAAGGTGTAGAATGGTGTCCCGGGTCATCCTAGCCACGTGGGGCTTAGCGTTGTCCTGTAACAGGAGGACCCCTTTGCGATTCAGAAGTGCTGGCTCCAGAGTTTTGAGTTTTTCTTGAACACGACTCAACTGCTGACAGTTGCATTGATGCTCTGACCAGCTGGTAGCAGTTCCAGATGCACGATGCCGCGAGCAGTCCACCAAACACACAGGAGGACCTTCTTCTGGTGCAGTGCTAGTTTCAGCTGTTTTGGAACCGGTTCATGGGATGCTAACGAAAGATGACGGCGCCGTGGAGCTTCGTACAGGACCCACTTCTCATCACATGTCATCACCCTGTCCAGAAATGGCTCCTTCCTCAGACGAGACAGCAAAGAAACACAGGTGTCTGCTTGCGTTGCCTTCTGGCCCGGAGTCAAATTATGTGGGACCCATCGACCCAGCTTGTAGTGCTTCCCAAGTTGATGGAGGTGCTGCCAAATGGTTTCTCCACTCACACTGAATTGTAGTCCCAGTTCCTCACATGTCTGGCCACTGTTCGCCTCAATTGCTGCATGAAGATCTTCATTTGGTACCTGTGTTGGTCTTCCTGCACGTGGTGTGTCTTCGAGTGTTTCGTCACCGTCCTTAAACTTGGCAAACCACCACTGCATTGTCTGCGTTGTCACGACACCCTCACCAAAGGCCCGGCATATCTTCCGCCCCGCTGCAGCTGCGTTTGACCCCAGTTTGAACTCGTACAGCATACACGCCCTTATGACGCTCTGTGGAGGTCCCATGTTCACTCTGTCCTTCCACACGTTCACGGTGTAACTGAACTGCCACAACCAGGTAGTATGTTGGCTATACCCACACCAACAACTGACCTTCGCCTGGTCTCCATTCGCATTCAACTCACGGTGTGAGGGCCAATTGAACACAGACCTCCACAAAAAGCGACAAAACTTTCTTGGTTCACTTTATATCATGTACATGGGCAGATTTAGGGGAGAGACTCTGAGAGGGTCAATTACTTTAAGGTTCGAAGCTATTCCGGAGCCCTCCTATTCACACTGAAATGGCTGCCGCCCATGATCGTGTATGCTCTTTTAATTCGGTTTGGCTCTGTTACGAGGAAGGAATGTTCTAACGTTATAATTTTTAAAAATCTACAGACCGGCCGTGGCTCAGTTGTAGAGCGTAGGCTTAGCATTCTGGAGGTCCTGAGATGGATCCCATCGGCCGACCATCCTCACTGAGGTTTTTCTTGGGTTTGCTTCTGTAAAACCAGGCAAATATTGGGATGGTTCCTATAAAATTGGCCCTGGCCGTCTACCTTTCAGCATCCTCTTCTACATCATATCTTGACCTGAGCTTGAGATATCTAAAGACGTTAAAATAAAGTTGACAAATCTAAATTAAAATTAAATTAATACATGAGAAAGCACCACCGCTTTCCTGAACTTAGCTATAATTGTTGTACGAATCTACAAGTCGATGTTCATAGTATAGATCAAATTTAATTATTAGAACTTGAAGAAGCAATGACGAATCTGAAACGCACCAATGCAACCGATCCCGGATGATATAGCTCGTGATGAAAAATGCGACACCAAAAAGAAAAGAATATAGCATCTTCAAATTTGACAGATAGATACCACAAGGTATCAAATAGCAAACGATTAAAATTACTGCTCTGTGAAGTGCGTCCTATCGTGGTGCCAAAGGAACAGACAGTTTCTTTCCGGCACGATTTTCAACGGGCTTTCCCCTCCCGTGGATTTCCAACCGCTCCTTCGAAAGAACTAGTCTCAGCATCTGTGCTACTTACACATATAATGAAATACGTATATAATAGCAGATTCTATAAATGTTCTTCATGTTATTTTTGCGTTAACTTAGGAATTACATCATATTCCTTGTTATATTGTATTTTTAGTACACTAGAGTCAAAATGCATTATTTATAATTTTCGTGAGTCCCACTCTCATAGCACCCCGAAGGAAATATTCGCGAAGAAACACCGGGAACCCAGCTACATAATGTATGTAGACTATGGGTAGGGTTACCAATCCGGTTTTTTTATGAGCCTGTGCTTCCTTTTTGTTGTTGTTGTTGTTGTTACTCAGGTTTGTTCATGTAAGAGGAGATAGTTATAAGGAAATAAAATAGGGGAGAGGAGGAACATTTTAACCTTAGTACATTGGAGATAACTTTTCATTAATAAAAGGAGATTTTGTTTTCCTACATTTATAAATTGCGAACACTATGTCACACTGCTGTCATTTATTTCTCGCCATTCGTGTGCGTTACCTGGTCAAGTAGCTACCTTTATATGATTTTTGAGTCCCAAAGTAAAAAAAAAAAAAATAATAATATAAGATATTGTGAGGTTCTGGAGCGAAGAAAACTGTTGCTTATACTTCCAAGTTAACTTACGAATTGAGTACAGTCCTTCACGTATTAAATTTGCCTAGTTGTTTTATGATCAGAAAAACTCCCGGGCCCTAATGATCACCGTTCTCGCTCACCCCTAATAACAAAATGTACGTAGTTCGACGTACAAAAAATTCCTTGAAAAACTTCAGTCACGATGGTTGGCCGCTAGGATCGAAACCAGGACCTCCTGAATGCTACGCCAATACACTACCACTTAGCTAAGGCGGCTCGATAATATACTCAAGATGGTAACACTGTCTAAAAGTAAATACAAAGCAATAGTTTAAAAAGAAGACAATAAGGCCTCTGTATCTGGAACAAGTTCTCAGTAATATTTTTGACCAAAGAATTTACGTACCTGTAAATTTTATGTAAGAAAATTTTTATTTTCATAACCCATTTTGTATGTTGTTGTTTTTTTTATATATATGAGCCCCCTTGGTGCCTAAGGTGTTTTTGTTCTTTTATATGTTCACCCATCCCTATACTTTTAGAGGAAGTTTCCCTAGTTCCTTTGGGGGTATCAATTGTTTGTCCAAGGCAGGAAATGGCTTAATGTTCCCAGAAATTATTGCTGTCTTAGATGCGCTTTTTATTGAACAAAGATGTTAAGTTGACTTCCCTAATTGTATAAAAATTGGCATGCACCTTCCGAACCGCACCTGATATGTCTAACAATGCTCTTTTATTATCACAAGATCTTAATTCAGGCTTGAATATTATTTTGTAATATTCTCACATAAGAAATTTGCAAAATGAATTTGCAACTTTGTAAGTGGTCGCCAAGGGCCTTTTCTGAAATCTGCTTTAGGAAAGTACTTCTAAAACTATCTATAAAGTGTTGAGTTTGTATTCATAAGAGTTATCAAGATGCCTTGTCATGATTAGAATGTCAAAATATGTGCACATGCAAGTTTTGGCAACTTGAGAGCAATTTCTTTGGGAGATATCGATGATATATAAAAGTCAGATTCTTGTTTCTGAAGAGTAAAGAGATTATGTGAAAATACCATAATATTTGTAAAATGCTGAAGGAAATTAAAATCAAATAGTAATGTGTATTGAGTGGAAGGCGCTACCTGTTGGAAGGTATGTTCTTCACGACCGCCATTTTGAATTTAGATTAGTTTTCTTAAATGGTCGTGAAATATGTCATTCTTGGCTATAATTTTACGGGAAACATATTTCTAAAGTCATAACGCCTGACCAGGGAGTACAGTCAAAAGTGGTAGTCCAGAGTCATTAAATTGATTATTGTGAAGTATGATATCTGACATTAGTGTGGGCTAATGATGCAAAAGCCTTAAAAATAACATTTTTTTTTTAAAGTAAAGGAATTGTAAACTAAATTCATACGAATGCAAATCGAAATGGCAAGATGATCAGAAAACAACAATCGAGATTCAATATGGCGTACGTAAGGAACATATCCTCCAACAGGTAGCGTCTTCCTCCCAGTACCCATTACTATGTATTAGATTTCTATTTCCTTCAGCATTTTACAAATATAATGGTATTTTCAGACTTTTTCTTTACTCTGCAGAAACAAGAATCAGACTCTTACATCATAGATATCTCCCAAAGTAATTGTGCTCTAGTTGCAAAAATTTGCATGGGATCATATTTTAACATTCTAATCTTGGCGGAAGAAAAAATTTATAATGTTTTTCTGCCCCATCAGTAGGTTTGCTTGTCATTGATGAAATCTATCTATTTGCGTCATTCACATCTTTTTTTTTTTTTTTTCTTGTAAAAATGACTTTATCAATGAGAATCTTGCGTAGGGCGTTTGCCCGGATACAGCTTGAAACTGCTATTATTTTTTTCTTAATACAGACCTTCTTGATTGTCTTGACCTTGAATTTTGGAATTCAGACATCTTGGCTTCTGAAGGGAACTCATCGTTCTTCGGAAACACGTAATATAAATATATTTTTTTAATTAAGCCGTATATGATGGTAAGTGATATTGGTCAATCTATTAACAGTATCCAATAACCCTGCAAGCCAGGCAAAGTCAGGCGACATTTGCGAGTGGGTTTTGTGCAAGGTTACTCCTAGGGGTGTTCGGAACTCCGGACGGAAAATCAGAATTCCGCAATCGGATGGCCAAATTTTGCGATTCCGGAAAGTCGGAATTTCGTAAAGTGTGAATTTGAGAAATTCAAATTAAGAATTTGAATTTAATTTTTTAGACCATTAATCTAAAGGCTTTTGATAAATTAGCTTCAAGCTGGATGGATAATGATGGGATCAATTGGTGCAATGACTAAAGTAGGAAGAAACATGAAGACCCCGATAAAACCCATGCACATGTTTTCTACCACAAGCACACAAAACACATGGCATGAGCAGCAATAGAACTGAGGACAATAAGCGCCAGAGATGAGCGTTTAACTTTTTAGTCACTGAGGCACTCGAAAATGCGGAATGTCGAAATTCATGAATTTTGAAATTCCAAATTATGAATTTGCATTTAATTTTTAAGACCATTAGCGTAAAGGCTATAGGCACATTTGGCTCTGACCGGATGGATGATGATGGGATAATTGATGGAATGGAGAAAGCAGGAGGAAATAGGATAGCATGGAGAAAATACGCGCACACGGTGTTTGTTCACGGTCCACAAAGCCTATAATATGACGCCCTTATGTAATTTTTTAAAAGCATGTGTTTGTTACTTTGAAAAGACATAATCGTTCCCAGTTTCTTACATTATATACTGAGTGTTTCATCATGAAAGGTAAATATTCTGGGGGGTGATTGTACAGGTCTAGTATAGCAAAAACGTTTATAGCAACATATGCGTTTTAGGGCTTCATTATAGAGATATACTTACATAAATGTTTTGCAAGGATGACATTAGATGTCGGTGTCTCGAGCACTATCACTTCAGAAAATCACAGCAAAATTGAAAGATACTATTGGTCACAGCCGGTATGCACATGTGTCAGAGCAGGTGCTCGAAAATGTGTCCATTAGCCTCCACATACTTGCGGGACCTCACCAGCAATGACGAGGGACAATCACTAGGTACCTTGAGGACTTTCTTCTTGCCACTCCCTGCATATGTGGTATCCGATTGACGGAGCACCATGCCACTTGACGCGCAATGTTACCCGGTTGCTGAACACAGAATATCCAGGCTGGTGAATTGGGTGCTTTGGCTTTGTTCAATGGCCTCCTAGATCCACAGACTTATCAACCATGAACTTATGATATTTATGGTATCAACCATGAACCATACGAACGTACGATGAACACACCAGAGGACTTTCGGGCTCGTTCGCCTAATGACTGCAGCTGACGAATTTCATCTCAACAGGAAAGCAGTTCTCCAGTGTACCCAGTCACTGATAGTGAGGATGCGCAAGTATATGGAGACCAATGGCGACATTTTCAAGCATCTATTCTGATACATGTGCATGCCGGCGGTGACCTACAACTTGTTCCTTCGCTGTTGTTCTGATTTTCTGTAGTTCTAGTGCTTCAGACACCGATATCTTATGTCACCCTTGAAAAACTTTGTAAGTATATATATAAATTTTTGCTTGTACAATCACCTTTCCTCCTGAAACACCCTATATATGTATAAGGAAGCTTCTGTTAAAGTCAATTCTTATGGCCTAAATTTTACAATTTTCCTAAGGTCATACTCCCGGAATCACCGCTCTTGCTCACTGATTGAAGAATTTTTTAATGTGATTTAAAAGGTCTTGATTAAATAATTGATAAAAAAAAGTACAATTTATTTGAGTTAAATCTGTAGTTCGTTGTAATTGCAGATTACAGATTAAGTTCAGGATGACCCTAAAAATTCATTATAAAGTTTAAATAGTAATTTTTCTTCGTGGAAGTATTCGTGGGCCTCTATGTACTGATACCCTAAAACACATGGAACAAAGCATGTCCCGATTTTCTTGAACAGAAATATGGCAACCCTGGTTTATGGTCTTTCCACATCTTCAACTCAGGCAATGAGGGTAGAAGAAAGGACATTGGAAGAAAGTTGACGACAGCCTAAGTTTAGGGTACTATTCAGTGGCGTAACTACATGTTATGGCCCCCCCGCAAGCGAACACCCAAGACCCCCCTCTGCCAACAAAATTTTCGCTTCTTGAATGGTAACAGTGGCGGCTCGTGCTTCAGATGTTAGGTGCTGTACAACATGTCTTATTATTATTATAACAAAAATAATACCACATGCTATAGACACAACTGGAGATTAATGTCCTAAAGATTTACCTAATTATGCACAAAGCTCGCACATATTTCTCAAACTAATTAGTAGGAAATTTAATGTACAACATCCATAAAATGTCGAAAAGAAGTTCATAGAGCCAATACGCTTGTTATATAAATCCAACTAAATATAATTGTAGGATATACCAAATATTAAAACAATACTTATCTACTTGCGAAGCAAGACCATTGTTCTGTCCTTGGTTCTAATATACTTTCCGATGACTTCATTGTTGATGATGAAATAGAATATACCACACACACCATACACGGATTGACGGAAGTACTGTTGATTGATCGTTACACAAAAAGCACACGTTCTCTCATGGTGAGGTGCACTTTTTCCTTCTAGGCGTACAAAACGCACATACACTCAAATGTTTGTACGCACACTCGGTACACGTAATTTAATGTTCTGTTGTACACAGCCTGCCTTTAATGTCAATTAAATCATTCACGAATTATACGTTAGAGCTCTGGTTCGAATACAATTAATGTGTTGTTCTTTAATTGTACACACAAGAAAAAGAAACACGAAAGAGAATAAATCCGGGTTTCGTCCACTTGTCAATACGTGTCAAACTGAACTCCCGAGCTCGATTGATTCTGAGTCGTCA
This sequence comes from Lepisma saccharinum, assembly GCA_022664845.1. Taxonomy (NCBI): domain Eukaryota; kingdom Metazoa; phylum Arthropoda; class Insecta; order Zygentoma; family Lepismatidae; genus Lepisma; species Lepisma saccharinum. Next base: position 36,766 of record JAGDQP010000889.1, on the reverse strand, counting down.
CAAACACTGTCTGCCATCCAAAAATCAAGGGGGATGGAATGTTAATAATAAAAGAGAGGTACTGTTCCTTTTTCTGTAAAACTCAAAAATTTTACAGTAACACACATTTTACAACGATTGAGAAACAAGCTTTGCTGTCAATGGAAGAAATCGTCCCTATGTCACACCCAATTCCAAATTTTCATTCCCTGCCTAACCCCATCATCAAACACATACCATCAGCTTGAAAATACTGGCAAATCTCTGGATATCGGCCACCGGAAAAAGCCAATAATTCTAAAACCCAATCATTCTTTATACTCTGAAGTGAATTGGTGTTTGGGAATGAGGATGAGTTCGAAACAAGTCTCCAATTGTTTGTCACACCAAACCAAGGGTCACTGGAAAACACACACATACATACACACACACACACACACACACGAAAAGTGAGAGAAATGAAAGAAAAAAGAGGGATGCGGGGAAGATAGAAAGAAAGAAAGAAGACAAAAACGCTAGCATTCATTTCAATGCTGTATGTAACATGTGTCTATAACATTGCATGAAATTTAAAAAGCTCTAAGGATTAATAATTATGTTATGTACGGTATAAGGATCTTGGTTGAAATATTTATTCAGGTGCGCTCTAGCCTCCGGTTTATCAAAATTATTTTTTACGCCACGACTTCCAGAAGTTTGAAAAACATTGGTCTCAGTTACGAAAAGAATACAAAAGTTACGTAAAGTTCCTTCCTTCCAATTCAGTTTAGTTGTATTGTATTTACTGTAGCTGTGGGAAGCATTTGCAACGTGAAACTTACAAATAAAAAAATAAATGTGTTGACAAGGCAAGTTGACATTAGTGTTTACTTTTCATTTTTGTACCTCGTTCCACCGAGTAAGAAAGAGCGCGCAAATGTACCAGAACAGCTTTTTCATCTTCGACCCTCCGAAGCCGGGGGTGATTGTTCCCTATCCTCTCTGTCCCTCTCGCTCTCTCTTTCCACTCTCCTTCATTTGCTTGCAAAATGGCCTTTTTGCTTGTCGAAACAAGTGGTAAGAACTATAAAAGACTCCTTTTTTTTTGGCCTTTTCCTTTGGCGAGCATTCATTCTGGAGGATTGTTTTGCGAAGGGGTAGGTCCTGCTTCTGGGTCCTAAGGTTGGTGGCTGGACTTCTTCAGTTCTGAAAAACAAGAAAAGAAGGAAGGGTACGGAAAGAGAAGAGGGAGATGCCGTTGGTACTTGTAAATTTTAGAATGCAATTTTCAGATGAGAGATTAAAAAAAGTTCCGAATCGGCTTATGCCAAAATGCTCGCGGTGCTTGACCTACAAGAATCCCCTCCCTACAAAGGGTAATAAACCTATCCTGCAAGGTCAGACCATCTCTTAGTAGAGGAAAAGATACTCGAAGATTCAAGTTGCAATCCTCAGATAGATTTAATCACCGAAGTCTGAAAATTATGAACAAAATGTTGCTTCTTTCTTCTATTGAGGCATGTTTGTTTATTTTTATTATTTCTCCGACTAAGGCAAAAATGAAGAGCATGTTGATTCGAACCATTGGGAGGCTAGGGTGAAGGGCCCTTTGGAAGGGTCGGGCACTCTGTTCGTAGAATTGACTGGAAGAATACAAGTAAGGAAGTTCTCTCGTTACTCTCGCCAGATGTTCTCGTTATCCCGAACCTGTCTTCTTATTAAGAGTTTTTCTTTGACCAGGTTCTTTTTTCAGTCAGGTATTGTTCTATCCCCCCCCCCCCCCCCGTTTGATGACTATAACATATGCATGCTTGAAGAAAAAATATGACTAGTGTAATTACAAAGAGGACTTAAATAAAGTTTTGTCAGCTGTTCCTTTTTCGGACTATGATTATATAATAGCCTATCTTCAATTAAAACGTGCTTATAGTACTAAAATGTCTGAGCAATGTTTTAAATGTAGAGTAGGGTGACCATATTTACTTCTAGTAATTCCAGAGAGAATCAGGGTTAATTCTTCTTCTTCCTTGTTGCAAGAGTAAATTTGCCTACCTTTTCTTTTTCCTCTCTAATTATTTTCTTACATTTCATATGTAAGAAGGCTATATAGTTAACTTTATGCTGTATGTGTCGTTCTAGTAACTTTTGACTTCGGTCCGTCACGATTATAATCGTAAGACTCTGCATTCTTCTAGTTAAAATCCACATTCATGCCCCGGGCAAGATTCGAACTCGAACTCGTAACTTTCGAGTCGCTAGCCTTACGCCTCAGACTACATAGCCGCATGGTCGGCATTTTAGAACGCTTCTTTCTAATTAAAACAATATTTTTTTTTTCGAAGGAAATCACTGCTTCAAAACGACGAGAAAAATAATCCGGAATAAATGCTTTGATCTGGGTAACTCCCCGGAAACAGGGTATGAATGATCACCCTAGTTAAAACACGATCGTTGTAATCGAACTTTCTCCTTTTCCGTTTGATAAAATAATATAAAATGAATTGATGTGTGGTAACAGCACTATGACTTACAACCGTCCCGAGTTTTCCGTTTGATTCTTTATATTATGTTATTCAGGGTTAGCTAAGTTTCGTTTAAATTACATTAAATTCTATTGGAATATGTTACGTTAGGTTAGTTGGACTTTGCGAATCCCAAACTGGATTTGCTCCCTTCTGTTCACTTGTCCACTTGCGTGTTGAATATTACAAGAGAGGGTATTACTTAGTTTCTAAAATTGATTTTTTTAAATTTATTTATGGCCTTTACACATCTAAGGCTAAGTCCGGAAGACTCGGAGGGCAAAGCAGACATCGCATGTTTGTAAAAATGTGTCACTACTAAAAAAAAAAAAAAAAAAAGGATTAATTTTACAGGAGAAGGGAAATTTTGTGACGTCTTACTTAAGAAGTTATATGCTAAATCCTTTAAACACTTATGCGATATACTGTTTACCGATGTTGATGGCATTTTTGGCTCAAAGAAGAATGGTTCTCTGATGCTTTTGAAAAAAAAAAAAGGGCTGTGACAATTTTGTCGCACACGTGTGGCATTTAATTCTTTCCTTGCTAGCTGCATACACTGTTGTGTTTGAAGAGTGTTTTATTCAGGGTTGTCCTGGATCGGTGGTGTTATTCCCAGAGCACTGAAAGTATTACCCTAGGGTATTACCCAAAAAAGTTTCTAATGATAGTCCTGTGGACATGGTTTCATATCATCGGGAAGAACAAGAATACCGCTAGATGTTCAAAAAACCTCCCCCCCCCCGTCCTCCACCCCTCCTTGGAAAGGCTATTCTTAAAAGAATTTGTTGTCTGAAGTATTAAATAGGATAAAGGTATTCAAATCTTTTGAAACTTTCAAAATGAAGTTCCCGTGCATAAGCTCCCCACATAGCAGAGTACATCCCTGAGAAGTCCCATTTAGATCCCATTAACGTCAGATTTCTCAGCTCCCATAGCGATGTCCTAAGGGCGTCAGTGGGGTAATAACTCTGTGGGCAATACGAACAGTTGATCCCATATGAAGATCCTCTGGATGTCCCCCGGAAAGCCGTGCGGGATTGCCTATTTTTCTATAAATTAAATCGACCTTACTATTATTATTATTATTTAATTAATCATAACTATACGAAGGATATGACGAAGCAAATAAAGTTCGAATGAAAACTGCTTGGATGACTTTGCGAAAGTGCTCTGTGTGTGTGTTGGGACGCGCTGTTCATCACTCGTGTTTTAAAAGCCGCCAATTATAGCCAGGTGGCGCAACTGTCATTTAAGATTTGTTTTGAATGTTGTGTTGTTCTTTGTACTGCTCAAATTCAAGATATTCCTGCAAAAGAAAAGATTTTATAGCTTCGAACTATTTAGTTACTACGCATAGTTTAGAGGTAAGCATATGTCAGTTCATATTGTTAAGTGCAGATGTTTTAAGATAGCTAGGGTATTGTGTATTTATATTAATTTCACGTAAATAAACTCCGGAAGCTGAAACTGTCATTACCTTATGCCTTGAAGAACATGCTTACCTCACATTAAATGAGGGGAAAGTGACATCGTAAAAGCGAGAATATTTTGTTGTTGTAAACATACACGGAAAGGTCAAGACACCTGCCACTCTCAGCATTCTTTGACGGTAAGCGTATGTACAAGTTTGCTGAATTGCATATTATAAAAAAATCAAATCTGAATTTGCTTTCAGTTTAAGGCGGTTAGGTATCTTTGGCTCAGGACGAATGGATGATGATAGATGGATATTTCCGTAGGTAATGGAAACTTAAGAGAAGATGGTCAGAAAGGAAAAATTAATACTTGGTAGTCATTTAACATACACCTCCAAAGCAAAAATGTAGATAACTGGTCCACCCTAAGCTAATGCACGTAAATCGTTTCGTTTAAGACTGCCGATGAACAAGAGGTCAGTGTGTAGTTAGACCGTGAGAAATTTTCTAATTTCGAAATATCCTACAATGTGATTATTACGAACCACCATACAATTTGTATTCGAAAGGTTGTGGGTTTCTTTCCACCGGCCGCCCATCCCACTGCATGACGAGGTTTTTCCAGGGGTGTACCCTCAGTCACGCCAGGCAAACACCAGGATGGTACCTACAAACAGGCTCTGGATGACTACCTTGCAACACCTTCCGGGCTCAGCCTGAGATTCCTAAAGGCCATAAATAAATTTAAGAAAAACACTACCAACATTTCAAATAACTGCTTGGCATGTTTTGTTTGTCACGTTGTGCAAGTAGTAAATTTGTTTGCTTCTCCATTATAGAAGAGCTACCTAGGCCTAAATATTCTAACCTAACCTACAATCAGTAATGAATACCTACCCTTCCCTGTGCGAGTTTTCGGGGTGTAAATAGTGCAACTGGACTTCGGAATTGTGAAACGTCATTTGTTCGTTCATGAACCAAAACCTTACTCTGCAAATTATTGCACTACGCACACAAATGAATTATAAACGTGTTTTTCTATTTTCCAAACTCTACTAATTACATGCATTGCATGACCGCAATATTTTCGTTACCTTTGTCTACGATTTATGGTAAACTATATTTATTTTGCCACGAATATGAACTATTTATTTTACCTTTCCATGCACCCACTAAAGCCAGTTAGGTAGTCTGTGACAGGATAGAGAAGTCAGGTTAGATTTTTTAATCATTACGTAGTCTTGCTGCTACCACAGGCTATTATAAGTTGCTATTCCATTTACGCACCAATCAAATTCCACGACCGTGATATTTACGTTCACTTTGTTTCTGATTTATGGAACACTATTTTGTCCCGAATGTTATTTACGCACCCATTACAAGTTAGTGTATGCCTGAGATAAGTCCGGTTAGATTATTTCTGTCTTGTTAGGATGGGTTGAATTATGTTATACCTAGTTTCTAACTTCTTGTGCACAATTACTAATGAAATTGTGATTATTTGGTTACTAACTTCTTTTACTTGGTTAAGGATAATGTAAAGCAACAATCTCCAACACGAGATGGCAGCACTATTTCCGTATATGTCTAATGCATTTTTATCGTTTCACGAAATTTCAATTCTGCTACTACAAAATCCAGTCTAGAGAGTTCTAGCTTTTAGGGAAGAAAATTCATAACCAATTCAAGAGTTCGATCATTGCCGATTTTTAATTTTTTTTTGTTCATTGTTGAGAGAGCTTTATTGTTTTCGTTTTTTATATTCCCAGCAACAAAGCAATTTCAACAATGAAGAAAAACGAAAATTAAAAATTGGCAATGATGGAACTCTTGAATTGGTTATGAACTTACTTCCCTGAAAGTTTGAACTTTCTAGGCTTCCATATGTAGGAGCAGCATTGAAATTTCGTGTAACGACAAAAATACATTAGACATTTACGGAGATAGTGCTGCCAGCTACTATTGGAAATCTTTGCTTTACTTTAACCTGGTTTTGAACAGTTCAGGTTCACTGCTACAACTACCAGTGATTCTACTCTGTGACATTACTTGTAACAGATTCAGTTCACCGCTACTTGGAGTATTGAATCGGAACTGTGAACCGTGTACCCATTTGTCTGTATTTGTTCCACGATTCCTGACCGTTTGACGCCAATGCGAATTTGAAATCGGTATGAGAATGAAAACGTACAGTAGTTCTATAAATATCGTTGTTTAAAACCAGTACGTGGAAAAAAATGTGGTAGGTATTCCGAACTAATGGCAGTAAGGGGAATAAATGTCTTGCAATTTCATGATGTGACGTACTTGAAGGTTCATTTGTTGTCAACGCTATATATCAATTTATTTATGGCCTTTTGGCATCTTTGGCTCAGGCCGGGATTGGGTAGTTCTAGGATGAGGAAGGTACCGTTTCTTTAGGCATTTGCCTGGTGAAACTGTGTATGATATGTTGTAAAATCATGTGGGAAGGATTGAGTGCTATATAAGCAATTGAGTCACGTCACCAAGCATCGTTTCATTGCACTTTCTTCAATCATGTGGTATACAGGCTGGAAGTGGATGTGGCGCAGAATAAATAGTCTCAAACTTATTTCTTCGAAGATTCTATAACTTTCTAATTGTAGGAACCTTCCATGGCTTATCCTTTTTTTATGAGGGGCTCCGCAATTGTTTTTCAAGAGCTACTTGGAGCTGGACTTGGTGTGAGGCCTCTTATGCTGCCGGACCTGCTCTGCTTTTAATAAAATAAACTGGCAGTGTGGCTGGCGGGGTGTGAGGATCTCACAGAAGCAAACAACGAGAACATTGACTGCATGGGGAAGCACCAAGAATGAATCTATATATCCACATCGAGAAGTTTACCATACCGAAGAACACAAGGTAATATTTTCATCGTTTTTATATTGAATTGTATATGTGGCCTTTAGGCATCATGGCTCAGGTTGAGAGAGGGTACAAGGAAGGAGTCGTCCAGGGTCTAAGCTCAGGGTACCATCTAGGCATTTTCCTAGTGTGATTTTCTCTTTGACACTGTCTAGGCTGATCCTGTAACTTGAAAATTGGTTCCACACGAATCCGAAAGCTCAGGAAAAAGTTACGATATTACCAAGATTGTGACCATAGATGAATTATAAAGTAAGTGTTTGGACTATACCATGACCCGTACACGTGATATAATTTTATTGGTTCACTTAATTCAAGTCTTCAGCCTAATTCGCTGTTTTAGGTCAACGACTAATGTTGGCTCAATCCAGAGAGAGGAAGATGGCCGAGACCCTTGCCATTATGTCACTAAGCTAGTGAAACCGGAAAGCGGATAATCTCAGTCAGTTGGATCCTGACTGTGTTTTCCCCTCAGTTATGCCAGGCAAATGCCATGATGGTATCTTCAAAACTAGGCCCTGGTCGACTTCCTTCCCATATCCTCTCATGTACCCCATCCCAGCCTTGGCCAAAAGTATTTAAAGACCATAAATCAATTCGGTACATAGTCAGTTGGGGTTTCACAGTGGTTCCCGGCCATAAAATAATGTCCAAGGGGGATATATTCGACTATCCTGTAGATGTCAGGGAAATTTTACAAAAATTTGAGAACAGTCATGGAGTTTTATGCAGAAATACAAAATTGTAAACAGTGTTTCAAAATTACTAAGTAATGTGTGTGTTTCTGTGATCTTGCGAACTTATTTTTCAAGATGCTTCGTCATTTTTGGACTAGTTGGTAAACACTCAGACAAATTATATTTATTAACTCTCAGTATTTCAGTTATATTCATTACTATACGTAATTAATTTGTATGAAAATAATAATGTTCAGTCAATGAAATATTAACAAAATCAGGGAATTTCAGAAATGTTTATCGTTAGCCACTCTGTTTTAAGTAGATGTACTTATAAACACTAGTTGCATTTCTTGTTGAAAGCTTTCAATCATAGTGATACTCAATTCACTACTAGTGAAGTAATACTATTATTAGCAATTATATATTAAATATTATAAAATTTTCTTTCTTGGAATTGCATGTAATAATTAAATTACTCCTTAAATAATATAATTATAACAACAGTATACAATGTCAGCAAAAGCTTTTTATTTTCTCCGTGTCCTTTTTTGCACCCGGGTTTCCCAGGCTTTGCTTTTAAAATTTTCAAGCTGGAAAGTGAATAACTGAAAAATTAGAATTTCTAGCGCGAAAATCTTAAGAGCGAAGCCTGGACAACCCGGGTGGAAAAAAGGACACGGAGAAAATAGAACGCTTTTGCTGGCATCTGGTATTAACGGTAGCACCTATAGAGCCACGTTAATTGTATTTAGTGGTACGAATAACCTTGAATATAATATATTTTACATGCAATAAATTATCCCATTATAGTCCCATCTTTGTCCTAAAAGGATCCCGAAAGTACGTCCCAGGGCGGACATTTGGAGGTACCATGAACGTTCCATGGATGTAAACGGGAGTTAAATAGGACGTCCCACGGACGTCCCGATATCCTGCCAGGAGATCCGTCAGATATTCCTTGGACGTCATTTTGCTATGTGGGGATCACTTCTCAAGGAATTACACAAATTACAATATTAATTGATTGTAACCTAGGAACAAGACCAGGTCACCAGGTCTAGATTCGATCATTGGGTATCAGAGTTTTTCATGTTCAGGCCTGGTCAATCGGGTAGGCAGGTCTGGGTCATCAGCTATGTTTGGGTCATCAGGTTACCAAAAGTGACATGGTTTGAGCTCTGATAGGCAACCAACTGAGCTACGATCTCTCGGTATTACTGTCCTGTCTTATTCATACTAGACTATATATATATATATATATATGTACCACATTTTGAAGTTGCCATTAATCCGGACATGGGCAAAAAAAATAAAATAATTGAAGACCTCCCGTCTAAAGTATAATTAAATTCTCCAAGTCGACAAAAGCCATCCTGAAAACGCCTGTAAACAACAGAAAGCACTCACTGTATACCCACAATTACTAACAAATCAAAATACATGTTTTCCGATCTTATCTAAGACAATAACCGACAACAGGTTTGTGGATTATTTTAATTTGACTGCTTTTCACAGATAGGACATAAACAATAATTGTACACAACAAAAAATAGCGGTGTTGATTCAACACATTTCAGTGTCTCAGGGCGACAGACCACTACTTTTTTGTGTTAAATCTTCGCAACGCATGATGTTGATTACGGTACAGGGAGGAAAAAAATGTAAGGCAGCGAGATTTTGAGGCATTTGAGCTCAGAAGTCCAGCGTCTTACTGCCTGCTCAAAATTTCCACACAGAAAATACGGTATATTCAAACAGTATAGACGATCAGTAATACGTGCTGAACCCCAAACTCAAAGAAAGTTAACCGACCTGCCGTAGTTCAGTGGTAGAGCATTGGCTAAGCATTCGGGAGGTCGTGGGTTCGATCCCAGTGGCCGACCATCTTGACTGAGGTTTTTCCAGGGTTTTCCCTGTCACATCAGGCAAATGCCGGGATGGCACCTTCAACATAAGCCCTGGCCGACACCTTCCCAAGTTATTTCCCTTCCCTTATCTCGGCCTGAGCATTAGATGCCTAAAGGTCATAAATAAAATTCAATTCAAATTCAAACATAGCTACACATATGGCGTTTGCCACCGTTTAATTCTTTTTCCATTTGTCAATTAGGGATCTGAATTAGCATTCACTGAGAATATGTTACATTTCTATGAAAGCAAGCGATCTAGATCGCTACAGTCAAACAAACACTTTACCAGCATTACGGCTTTCTTATCGTAACAAAATGTCCAAAGCCGTTAAAGTGCTTTGTGATAATGTTCAAATCTTGATGCAGCCTTATTATTATTATTTTATACTCCCAGTACCGAAATCAACACCGTCTGTTGCGTTGCTCTAACACACTGTAAAAACTTTACATCTGAATTAGGAGTACACAATTAGGAATTTGGCACTCCTAATTTTTAAGACGCAGTGGCGAACCCAGGATTTGGTTTAGATAGGCGTCTCTTTGTCTCCGAGTTCTTGGGAGGGAACAGATTAATATAAACAAAAACGATGATAAAATATGAATCCCTGCACCAGAATCACACATACGTGTCATTAAAGTTGTTTCTTGTTTTTTAACTTGGCGACGATCTTTACTTGTTTAGATAAGGATATTTACTCCATCTTCCATCAAAATTTGCGCCATTCTACTAATTGTTGCTTTCTAGAGATCCTTCTTATTCCTTAAGTATGTTCACTTTGATATTGTTTTTTTTTTAAGTCACTGTTCTGCGTTTTATATTCAGGTGTGTGAATCAATAATTCTCATATGTATTTCTTTTAAATTACATTGATCTATTTTTTTATTTTTGTTTTGTCAAATGCGACACTTTACAAATTAGTACTTAAAATAAAAATACTTGAACATCGTGATATTTGCATTCTGATTATTAATTTTTATTATAGAAAACTGACTTATAACTAGAATGAAAGTTTCTTTTGTACACATTATTAATTGAAAATCACTGGGTTTTTTTGAACTAATGACTAAAGGAGATATCAGAGGAAGTTATTTTATTTTTTTATTTTTTTTGGAAGTTAAATTTACGGAGTTTTGTTTTTGTAGTGTTTATAAGTAAACTTTCTTCTTTATTTTGGTATGATTAGTCTAAAAGTTTTCTTTTCTAAATTATTATAGAGTTTCTTAAATTTTTCTGTGGTAAAACAGTAATAGGTATGTGATTTTGTTGGAAGGTTGATGAATGAGGTGGTCTATATTTAATGGAAACTGATGATGAGAAATGTAATCTAAATTGTTCGTATAATGGGCATTGAAAGAAAATGTGGTTAATCGTCTCTTGTTGTTATTCAAAATTGCAATCACACAGAGGTGAATTGACTAATTTGATTTACGGAGATGTTGGTTTGTAGTTACATGTTTGGATCGTAATCTTGTAATTAAGACGATGGCCTGTCTAGGTAAGTTAGTAGATGAAAACCAGGGAGTTTTATGTTGGATATCTATATGGGTTCTATCTATTTGGTTTGAAAGTTGAGGAGTGTTTTGTATCCATTCAATACATTTATTATGTATTTTTTTCTAACTTTATATATTAGATCTTCCCAGTGCACCTGGAGATTGTGAATTTCTACATAGTTCACTGCTTCTCTAGCAAATTTATCTACTAATTTGTTTTGCTGACAAAAGGAGTGACCAGGTATCCACGTAATGTGTATTTTTTTACCTGATTTGATTATAGTGTCATACAGATATAAAGTGTTGATTAAGTAAGGTGATGCTTTGAATAATTTTTGTTCATCTCCATTAAGTGCTAAGATTGATGCCTGCGAGTCTGATAATATGAGAATTTTTGTAACTTTTAATTGTTGACAATATTTAAGTGCCATATATATTCCATATATTTCTGCATTAAAGATAGAGAAATTATTGAGTAGACGTTTACTATCGTGAAATCTAAATGTTGGATCATAAATTGCTGCTCCTGTTCCATTTTGTTGTTTGGATGCATCAGTATAGATGAAGTGAAAATCTTTCCATTTGTCATAGTAAAAATTCATATGTGTGTATTTTTTTATTGATGTATCGATGCGAGGGCTAGAAGTAAACTTGAGAGAGAAGAGTGGAAGATGGCGTGTAGTTATAACTTCTTCTATTTCATTACGATAATCCATATAGATGGTGTACCAGTAATTTTTGTGATTTCTCTTATTAATGTTTCTTGTTTGAAAATATTCTATTATTTCCTGGGTATATTTATGTGAATTGTGGTCAATAATTGATTCGTCTTTTAGAATGTTTTTCTTATAATGTATTCTTTGCGAAATCTAATGGGTAATATGCCAGATTTCATTAACGTTGATTGTAGGTTTATTTTGTTGATTAACCGTTACAGTTTAAAGAAAAAAAATCTACGTTTATTTTAAAATCACATTTCAACAAAGACGCCATTGGGTTGATAATGTGTATTCAATGTTATTTTCAACTATGGTATAATAGTTTTTGTTTAATGCATTTCTTACTATTGTTATGTAAACAAATATAATTAAAAATTAATTGAATGACACAAACTAATATTGGTGTTGTCATGTGCACGATAAAAACAGATTGAATTTTAAACTATATTTCCTCGAAGTTAGAATTTCGTTGATACGTCGTTAATGTTATATTAGTCCTACTATGTCCTGAATTTCGTTTCACACTTGTGTCTCTAATTTAATTGTTTAAACATTATAATTAAAAGCAAATACAATGAAAATAACTCTATTTTTCATGTTTTCATTTGCATGTTGAAAATAGGTTTAATTTAAAGCTATATTTCAACGAACATTTAATTTCAACGATACAGTAAAAGAGTAGTGGACTCTCAAAGAAGCTCTTGGATATGTGGTAAACGCGTCGAGCTACTAACGAGAAGTACAGACCATTCCTGTGTTCGAATCCTACAGCAGCCGCTCCGATTGTTTACTGTTGAAAAAAAAATAAAACACCGTATATCGTGATAAAAGCAACTGGTAAAATGAAACTAAATGTGTGTGTATACCAATAAACAGCATTCATGCTATGTTTTGGCCAACTAAAACCGGTTCTTCTCAAACATTATTCAACGTCGAATAAACCGTTAAACAATCGGACATTTCGGACCATTTACAACATTAACATGACGTTTCGGTACCAACGTTTAATCCACTTATTTTCAACGTTTGTGTGCTACTGGGGTATGTCCGTCCCTGATTCTCAAAAATTGGGAGCATATTCTACTAGCTATTTTTGAGAGGCAGTGACGGACCCAGAGACTCAATATTTTACCTTTGTTTTTGTTTCTATTAATTTGTTCCCTCCCAAGAACTGAGAGACAAAGAGCCGCCTATGTAAACCAAATCCAGGGTTCGCCATTGCCTCTTAAAAATTAGGAGTACCAAATTCCTAATTTTGTACTACTAATTAACATGTACAGTTTTTACATTGCACAAAAAATTGTTGACCTGTAGCCCAGGGACACAGAAAAGTGTTGAATCAACCCCGATATTATTTTCTGTGTGACATTGAAAACTGTAAACATCTAATACTTATAAACAGTAAACAATAAGACAATAACTATTACAACCATCACTACTACTGTTACTACTAGACCTACTAACTATTATCATTATTATTAGTAGTAGTTTTATAATCTGAAAAGAAAGTTTAGTAAGTAATGGAAAACCTCCGTAAGGAAGGTGGAAATGTCATCATCTATATTTTGATGCTGCAATGTAATGAAATTACAAACAAGGAATGGCATAACAATTGAGAGGTAGTTTATATTCCGATGTGCATATGTAATTCGTGTCCTGCTCCCTGGAAATAAGGACGCGAAGTTAAAATTTCCATATCCGTAAAATCTACTTGTCAAGACCATGGGTGGACTGGCCATAATAAGGTACCGGCCCAATTGCCGGTGCGCCCTCCCCAGATCAGTGCCTCTGCGCCCACCTCGGGAGGGGCGAAGGCCCGTCTTAGTCTGAGGAGGGCGCACAGCTTCCTCCCTTAACACGATTTTTCTTTAAAAAAAAAAATAACAAAGCTACATAATAGATTTTTATCATACATTTAATACTCAAAGTTGCTTTGTTTGTTTATGAAAATATTGAATTTGTATAATTCTATCGTGATTAACTACAATAGATTCTTAATCTTTTGTTCCTTTTTATGTACTAATTATCCGGGGGAAGCCTCCCTGCACTTCCTTTTATTTGGGGGTATTCCATACTCGCAAGAGCCTTCGGATGGACGGCGCCCTCCCAGAGTATGTGACCGCGCCCTTTTTACATAGCCAATCCATCCATGGTCAAAACATTAGTACGTAAGGAATATTACATTGGGTCGCAATATATGAAACAGCATCCGTTCATCACCTTCCTTTCTGCCGTCTGATCTCGTTTCCCAATTATTTAAAGGTACCATAAAAGTATTTTTTATTACCTAGTATGCAAACACAAAGTATCGATTAAACCGGATGAATAATAGAGATACATGATACAGCAATTGTTATTCAGTAGAAGAAGCCAAACTACCAGCAATTAATAAACAAACCTCCCTCCTCCCCCTCGAAGTTCTTAAATGGGGTTGACTCAAGTCTTACGTCAGATCCGGTAGGTCGCAATGGAAACCCGTCATGTTCCAGTCTAAGCAAACGGATGTTTAGCAGTAGGTTTTGTAGTGTTCGATATTCAACAACTCGTTATGGTTTTGTGCTTTGTGCCAGATTGTCATCATTACAAGGAAAGAGACACGTGTTGCTTTTTTCGGTTTCCAAAGGACTGAAACTAGAAAAGGAAGTGGAAGGAGCCTATTATGTAAGTAAACAAATGTCTCGCAATGCCATTGAACGCAATTTTGAATACGTTGATATCATTATGAGAACAATTCATCGTTGATTGCTGAATTCTTGATTTTAAAAAGATGATAATTATATCTAAGAAGCTTAAACTGAAGTTGCTAATTCGGTTATAGTTAAGGACACACTCAAGATGATAAATACGAGTGCTAAAACGAAACCCTTGTACCATACGTATTGCTGCGCAAATTGATGTTGTAGGTAAAATATACAAGGTATAGCATAAATCAAGATTTCGAACACATGTTTCTCATAAGAACATAAATTACCGGAATGAAAATTAGCTACTCACCTCACCTTATTATATATATTGTTCATATGACCGTTATTGCACTTTTCTCGTAAATGTATCAAATCTCGGTCATACGTAAACAAAAATACATGTTTGGATTCCACCGAATTTTCTACTCTTTCAATCAGTTTTCGTTCGTCATCGAAATAATCAACAGTTCGAAAGAAATTGAAAGCCATAACTTATTCTCTGCCATGAAACTAACTGTTTGTTTAGGCTTTGCCTCCGTCGTCGCTATGGAAACCAACCGTATGTGGCGTCAAGACTTTAGTTCTCCATTTCGCACTTAGGCAAGCCGAAATTGGAGTATTTATTTAATTTAGGACCACCCCAGACTTTCCCCGCCCCCTAGGAAGTGATTGTGTCCACCTGGTGTGAATATTTCGGTGGTAGATTGAAATGGAATAATATTTCAATCATCATAACAATAAAAGAAATTCCGAATGGAACGATATTATTTAGAAATGTATAGTGTGAAATGTCTATAATCGAATATGGTAGAAATAAAATTGAAAATTCAATGATATCAAACGAATTGGTTTGATATGAATTACTATTGTTGATTTGAAAACAAACAAATGAATTTAATATATATTTTTATTTTTATTATTTTATTGTTGCTTTCGGGACCAAATGTTTTAGGGCTGGACCTGTGTAAACATTGGCTGAAAATGTTTATATTGTATGTGCTTTGTTGCTACAGGAAACTGGGAATATTGTGTTTTGGCCTCCCATGTAGAGAAATATTGTTTATGTTATTATATTTTGGTTTTGTCCCCATCCAGAGCAGGAAATTATGTGTTTATTTAAATAACTTTTTGTCTTATTGCATATGTTGATTCCGTTTTGAGATTTATCTAGTGTGTGGAGTGAAGACAAAACATGATGAAATTTTATGCCTTGCAGGTAAGAATGAATTGACATGTGAACTTTTATTAAATAAGAAGACGATTGCAATTTTAAACACGAGATCTAATACACATGATCAGAAGATAATTATGCAATCAAATGAATGTCCGGACGATACCTCAACAAATATCCTGATTGCTACCTTTCCCATCAGATGAATGCCTGGATGATACTTTAAGTAAAGCCTGAGTCACTACCTTCCCCATCCTCTACCGAAATCTATTTTAGTCATAGTGTAAGATGCGAAAAATAAATTGAAATTCGTAGGCATTGCCGTTATTGGTTTCAAATGATTAGCAACGTTTTACTTGTAATCGAAATCGATTTTAGACTGTACCGAATTCCACTTGTAGAGTGTTTTGGTCTTAGAAATCTAGAAACATATTGAGGTTTGAAAAATTACAATCAATTTGTTGCCATTAATGGAGAAGAATATCACTTGCAGTGATTTGACAAACTTTTAGTTACACCCTTTGAATCTAGCGTATAATGATTAAATGATAGTGGTTGGAAATGGAGTTCGTATTTAAGAATGCTAACCACTAGACCGACACTGGAAAAATTGTGAGTATCTAACAAAGCTAGCCACTAGTCAGGTCTTGGCTTGACAATTGCAGGAATTGAACCCGTATCAGTGTTTTGTGATCAGTACTAGATAGACCTTGCAAGTCTCGAGAATCGAACCTGTAGTCAACAACGTTAACCACTAGACGGCCCCTAGCAGCACTGGGAACGGCGCCCATATTTAAGAATGCTAACCTCTAGACAGGCCTTGTTTTGGCAATGCCTGGAATAGAACCTATGTCAGTGCCCATCCTGATCAGTACCGGTGAGACCTTGGAAAAAATCCATGAGAACGCCGAAAATTAAATTTACATTGAACAATGCTAACCACTAGACGGGTATTGGAAAAAGAAATTGACAGTGCTTGCAATGGAAATCCGGAACCAACAAAGCTAACCATTAAACAGGTTTTTGAGGAAAAACACTTGCCAGTCAACGAAATGGAGCCTGTATTTAAGAACGCTAACCACTAAGCAGGCTTTGGCAATGCTCGGAATAGAACCCATACCAGTACCAGGAATCGAACTTGTAACCACTAAACAGACCTTTTAGGCCTCGGGAATCGAACCTATAGTCAACAACTCTAACCACTGGTCCAACCGAAATGTTTAATGAATTGGACGAGACAGGATTTTTAGTTTATTATGAACTGGCAACTTGAAAATAAAGAATGTGGTAAAGACATATGCTGTGATTTTGTAATGTTGCTTCAGTGAATATTCAACTGAAGTTTATGAACATGATATTGCCATGGTGTTTTGCATTGTGTTATAAATTATTTGTTATATGCTTAACTTTTCTATAGATTTTCATAAAATAGCCTTCGTTGAAGGACTTTGATGGCTGCAGACACTGAGTTTGACTAGACTTTAAGCAGCTTGTATTTTTTTAAATGGAATTTATTATGCTTATATTTATTAAGTTGAATATAAGCAGTTACACCTTTCTATAAAGAAGATTTAACACGACTCTTATGTCAGAATCTAGCCTATGCTTAATAATTGAGTGACTTGGCGCCTAGTCGATTGTTAGTTGTACTTGGAAACGACTTTATTTTACTTTGAGCCATAGGACAAGAAAATATGAAGCCCCATGCATTATACATAGAAAGCAAATGCGTTGAAACTGCCTAAAAATTATCTGAATGAAATGGCTCCTACCTGGAAAGCAAACCTCTTTGGGATTTTACATGGTCTAAGCAATGTACGAGTAGGTATGAATCGGACCTATAGTTTTTTCGGTAAACTGGATATGGGATCATTGCACTTAAGCGGGACTTGAATCCGTGACCACACGTACGAAAAGCGAGCCAAGCCATTGAGTTGATAAGTAGGGGTTATAGCATTGAGTGTTCCCTTACAGGATTTGTTTGTGTATTTATCCAGTTTGGGATATTATTTTGCCTAAAGAAAGAAGGAACAATGTGAATAAAAGACACTTTTACCTGAACCACTTGTGTTATCCCTGGATGATAAGACCACTGACACCAGAGGACGCATTTTATTATGACGAAATGAATGTATGAAGGGGACTTGAAGAGTCTATGTCCTTGCCTGGAATTGAGTCCAGGACCATGATTGGAAAGCCTTACCCGTTATGCTTGACAAAAGTAGTGGAGGCTATTTAAATTACAATGAATGAATTTGGTCAGAGTTTAATTTGAAAATTATGCAAAACTAATTAAGTAGATGAATACACTACCACTTTTGAAAAATGAATGAATACAATAACATACTTGAAGAAATCATACTTGGTGAATGCCTTGTGTGTATCTGCGTAATATATAATTTTGAGATGAGGACAGAAAGGGAGAGAGAGAGACAAGAAGGGTTTTAGGAAAGAATTGTTTGGGGTGGAAGGTGGATAGTTTACATTGGAGGTAAATGGACACATTGTACAAGAGGCAAAGCTGGAAAAAATAATAGCCATCTAGAACAAACAGCATATTTCGTAAAATATATATATATATATATTTATGGAACCTTTTGAAGTTGAGTGTCTATTTTAAACATAAGGGAAGAAAAAGCTATAATTTAATGGGAAGCATTGCACAAAAGGCAAAGCTGGAAAAACAATATGCATCCAAGAATAAATACCATATTTGGGAAAATGAGTGTGCCACACACAGAGAGAACGTTGGAAACAATGTTTATTTTGGTCTGGATAAACTAACATTATAATGTATAAGGCAAATGTTTATGAAAGCCATATTTTAGAGAGATGGGTTTATGCATAAGTTAAGATACGGCGCTGAAAAAGTCTAACAGGTGGGTTAGTCTAACAGAAACATTATAGTAAATGGATGCCAGTGAGAATAATATTTATTTATTATTTATTATATATTGGAAAAGTAAGATAGTTGGGAGAGGATGTTTGTTAAAAAAGGAGAAGGCAAGCGGAGAACATACTGTATGTGCTAGAAAACTTTTTATCTTGAACTTGAACGAAAGGGGATTAAAAAAAAGAAGTGATTTAATATTACATAGGTTTGTATGTTAGTGGTCTGAAAAGGATGGTGCCAGGAGCAACTATTACCCAAAGCTGTTACCCTATCTAATGAAAGAACATAGGCCTGTTCTATGTTTTATTATATTGTTAGACATGGATGGTTTTGATACAAGTGTAAGTGACTGGAACTTGTTGCGACACTGGATAAATAGAAAAGAAACTTATCCATAATTGTTTCGAGTGTTCATGTTATTATATTCAAGAATCCTGTATTTGGAAAACATTGGAGAAACTACCTTTAATTTACACCTCGTTATGTGAAGGCTGCCGGAACGTGTGCTGCGCTCAACCTGCTCACTCTTGTTGTAGATTTCATGCACAGATGACTCATTATTTCATCTCCTCTTGTGCTGCGACTTGCACCTCCACGCAATGCTCAAGGATGTGACAGGATGTACTTTCATTGACGCTGGCCCCTGGGACCTGAGGAAAGGGGGCGGAACCATTGGATAGCGCCTAGTTCTTAACAGCAGATTCTTGGATGGTCTAGCTCGTTGAGACTGGGAAGTGCGCCATTGGGGAGCTCTTCGGATCTTTGGTCTCGCCAACACTCGGGGGAGTGGGTGTCCCAAGTATCCATCAGTCGGGAGTACAAGTGATTTCGACGTCAAGTCATTGGACTTCGCCTCGATTTCCAGCTTGCTGACAAGGGTGATGAGGGTAGTACCCGGCAGCCTCGTTGGCTCCTCAGAACGAAGACGGAGAAGTGTGGACATTTACGGCTTTCATTCATCATGGCTCCACCACATCCTAACAAGTCGCCTTCGGAGAAAGAGAGAAAGAGACAGAATGAAGATAAAGTCACTGATGTAAGCAAGAAGGCGCATACAGCTAGCGAATCAACCAGTGACAAAGAAGCTAAAATAGAAGTAGAGGAACAGACAAGTATCGTACCGAATATCACGCGATATCTTGTAATTAAAGTTAAGAATGAGACAGAACATCCAGGTGGTTTGAAGGGATTATCCCCTTTCATCATACAAAAGCAACTTGCTCATGTTGCCGGTGAACTGAAAAATGTTAAAAAGCTTCGCAACGGCACACTCTTAGTGGAGACATCTAGCGATAAACAAACAACTAATCTCATGAAATTGAAGTCACTAGGTCAGTTTCAAGTTCATGTTGAACCACACCGTCAACTGAACTTTACTCAGGGCGTAATTTCTTGGGATTTGCAAGATGTCCCTGAAGAGAAGATTAAGAATGAACTTGCCAGCCAAGGTGTCGTGAATGTTAGACGAATTAAAACTCGAAAGAGTGGCGAACTCCAACCCACGAGCTCGCTAATTTTAACGTTTGCCATGCCACAGCTTCCCAGGGACGTGAAGGCAGCTTTCTATTGCTTACCTGTCCGTCCTTATATACCGAGTCCACTCCGCTGCTTTAAATGTCAGCACTATGGACGCACCAGCACGTCGTGTAAGGCGACCTCTGCTGTATGTGCAATATGCGGTACCAGTAGCCATGGTGCGGATCCTTGCACGTCACTGAAACCTCAGTGTGTTAATTGCAAGGGTGATCACACGGCCTGGTCGCGTGACTGTACGGTATTTAAAGAGGAAAAACGAATTCGAGAGCTGATGGTTATTGAGAAAATATCTGCAGGTGATGCAAAACGTCGAGTACAAGAGTCTCAACGCACCCTTCCATCTGGTGCGTTTTCTACGGTCGCGGCAAGACTACCAGTTAAAACTGTCTCGGTTGGCACCCAGACAGTTTCTGTGTCAACTCAAACTGAGCGACCTAAAGGTGACAAGTCTCCTACACAACGCCAAGCCTCAACATCTCCTCAAGCTACGCCGAGGTATACTGAGAGACAAATGTCTCCCGTGCAGTCTCTTAGGACTCCACGGGCTGTTTCTACTCTTCGTTCCCGTAAACTTGCACGAACTAGTCGTATGTCACCACTAGCGACTAGCATCAAGCGTCTTACCACTGTTCTTGCCACTCAGCTGGCACATCAAAATTCTCCACCTGTCGCTAATGCGCCGAGTTCATCCCTCAAATCAGATATGATTGAGGACGATCTGATGGACTCGGAGTATACTGTAGTCGGAAAGGGAGGGAAATTTAATAAACCTCGACTGAAAAGGTAATATTTTTATTAACCTTCATCCCAATGGCTATGCTCCAATGGAATCTTAACGGATTTCATTCCCACTATGAAGAACTGCAAGTCTTGTTATCAGATCTTTCCCCTGTTGTCGTTTGCTTTCAGGAAACCAAGTTTAAAACAACTGAATCTGTGATATTGAAGGAGTATACACTCTATCGCACAGATTTTCCCACGGATGGTCGCGCATGTGGCGGTGTTGCAATTGGTGTTGTTGATACGCTGTATTCAACACCTGTCCACATTGCTACGAACCTACAGGCGGTTGCTGCTCGCGTCCACCTTGAGCAGCATGTTACAATCCTGAATTTATATATCACAATTGAACAAGACTTTACGCTCCTTGACCTTCAGAATCTCTAGCAGCAGTTACCCCAACCTATAATTTTAGTCGGCGATTTTAATTCCTATAACGTTATTTGGGGTAGTGTTCGTACAGATGTCCGCGGTAGAATAGTTGAATCGTTTATTGACGCTTCAAACTTAGTATTATTAAATACTGGTGCTAACACGCATTTTAGTTTAGCAAGTGGCACATACTCAGCGATAGATCTGTCTGTCTGCAGTGCAGTTGTTGCACCCATGCTGGCATGGCGTGTACATGACGATCTATGTGGTAGTGACCACTTCCCAGTTATTTTAGACATTTTAAACCTTTATCAAGCACCACGCAAATTACCGCATTGGCATCTGAAGCGTGCTGACGACTAAATATGCCACTTGTGTCCAACTAGTTGATCAAGGAGATTTGCCCCTGAATGATTCGGTTGAGTACTTGAACCGTGAAATTTTGCTAGCTGCCAGATGTTCCATCCCTCAGTCTGGCCGAACGCCACGTCGGCGTTCTGTTCCCTGGTGGAACGATGAGCTCGAGGTAGCACGGCGACGGCGCAGTCGCGCTCTACGGGTGTTCAACCGATATCCTACAGCGGCGAATTTGAATGCAGTTCGACAGTCACAAGCTTATATTCGACGTCTTATGAAACAAACTCGGCGTACCTCCTTTCGTGAATACGTATCGTCCATTAATTCACAAACGCCAATTCGAGACGTGTGGGAACGGGTCAGACGTTTGCAAGGAAATTGTCGCTCCGAGCCACTAACTGCTCTGAAGCAGAACAATGTCTTGCAGACTGACCCAGAAGATATAGCTAATCTTTTTGGAGCAGCCTTCGCAGCAATATCCAGCTCTCAGCACTATAGTGCTAACTTCGTAAACATTAAACTAGCGGCAGAGATAATACCTCTACGGTTCCACTCTAATAATTTAGAACACCATAATGTCTCTTTCACCGAGTGGGAACTTGAAACTGTCTTGCGGGATGTTAGAAACACATCCCCTGGACTGGATGATATTCACTATGAAATGCTGCGACACCTTCCCTCCCAAGGAAAGGTCTTCTTGCTAAATCTGTATAATCAGATCTGGAGGACTGATAGCTTCCCTGCTAGTTGGCGAGAAGCCATTGTAATTCCGATTCTGAAACCTGACAAAGATAAACTAAACCCCACAAGTTACCGGCCCATTGCTCTCACTAGCTGCGTATGCAAGCTATTTGAGAGAATGATAAACCGACGCCTAATGTGGTACTTGGAGCATAACAACTTGCTTTCTAATGATCAGTGTGGGTTTCGCCAGTACCGATCAACTGTCGACCATCTTGTCAGGTTAGAGTCTATTGTGCAGAACGCATTCCTCCGGAATGAACATGTTCTTACTGTGTTCTTCGATTTAGAGAAGGCCTATGATACCACCTGGAGATATGGGATACTACGCCAGCTTCATGATTGGGGCATAAGGGGCCACATGGCCCATTTTATATCAAATTTTCTTAGCGATCGCTATTTTCGTGTCCGTGGATCGTTTCTCAGAGCGTTATTTACAGGAGAATGGCGTACCTCAAGGGAGTGTGCTGAGCGTAACACTGTTCGCTATTGCAGTGAATAGTGTTATGGCTTGTATTCGCCCTCCTATACAAGGTCTTTTATATGTCGACGACTTGACGATTGTTTGTAAATCTGCGAATATCAACCTCGCAGCCCGGCAGATCCAGTTGACGCTGAACCGTCTTGTTGACTGGTCACACCAGTCTGGTTTTCTTTTTCACCAACGAAGACAGTCTGTGTCCACTTCTGCCGTAAACGAACTTGTTTCGTTGACCCGGATCTCTTTCTTGGAGACAGACAACTCCAGTTCGTCGAGGAGGTACGATACCTCGGTTTATTATTTGATACCAAGTTAAATTGGCGTAGTCACCTTCGCCAAATTAAAATTTCCTGTACGAGAGCTCTGAATTTATTGCGTGTTTTAAGTCATCCCACTTGGGGTACTGATCGTACAACCTTGTTGCGCCTTTATCGCGCACTTATTTCATCTAAGCTTACCTATGGTTGTCACGCTTATTCCTCTGCACGTTTTTCAGCGTTACATACGCTGGATAGTGTCCATCATGCTGGAATTCGACTCTCCACTGGCGCGTATCGCACAAGTCCTGTCACCAGTCTTTGTGTTGATGCCGCTGAGCCACCGCTCGGGATTCATAGGATGTACTATGTGCTGAGCTATCTTGCTAAGATATCATCTTTAGCAAGGCACCCAGCACATAACTTAGTGGTATACCCAGTCCAACGAGCCCTATATGAACGCCGTGGTCACGCTACCCGACCACTTGGCATCCGAGCATCAGAGTTGTTGGAGAATCTGAATGCAGACCGCCCAACTGCCTGTCCTGTCCGTTTTAGTCTCCGTCCGCCGTGGACACTTGCCCGCCCACGGATTGATCTTTCTTTGTCACACTTCAAGAAATCGGAGACCTCCATGATTGAATTCCAGCAACGTTTTCTTGCATTGCAGAGTCAGTACCCACGTTTTATCTCTGTTTTTACCGATGGATCCAAATCAGATGAATCTGTTGGATGCGCTTTTGTTGTAGAAGGGGAAGCCCGTCCATTTTGCCTTAATCCCAAAGCCAGTATTTTTACTGCTGAGCTCTATGCTCTTTTAAAGGCTTTGGATTTTAGTCTTGTTCATGGTTTCAACCGCATCCTTGTTTGTACAGATTCGAAGAGTGTTGTTCAAAGCCTCGACAATATGTATTCGAAACATCCGCTCGTGCAAGATATTCTATGTAAGACACACGACATCAGCTCTGCCGGTGGTGAGGTTGTGTTTTCGTGGATACCAAGTCATGTTGGTATCCATGGTAATGAATTGGCAGACGAAGCTGCTCGTGAGGCCTCTTTAGGAGCTAACATTGATATTCCACATGTCCCATTTCAAGACAAGATGATATATTGTAAGCAAGTTACACGGAATGAATGGCAGCGACGATGGGATGACGTAGCTGTGAATAAATTGAAAGAAATTAAGGTAACTGTTGCTCCATGGAAATCATCTTGCCGAGATAGTAGGCTAGAAGAAGCCTACGTATAGGCCACAGTCGCCTAACACACGGATATCTGTTACGACGATTGGATCCACCACGTTGTCATAATTGCAATGTGGTTTTAAGTATTCGTCACGTGCTTTTAGATTGTCCCGGATATAATCATCTCAGACAACGTTATAACATCCCCAATGACATGGCGTCATTGTTAGGGGATACACCAGGTATGTTGCGAAGCGTTATTAGGTATGTTCTTGAGACAGGTTTATCTCCGTCTCTCTGAGATGATTATGTGCCATAGCTGTTAAGCTTTATGTAGTATTATTTTATTATTGTGAAGGCCTATTTACAGCCTTCACGTTTTTACCTTTTCTGCTAAAGACCATATACATCTTTAGTTTTTACTACGATTTTATTTTTCTGAAGAGCTTAGATCTTCAGCTTTTATATGCTTTTATCATTTTAGTTAACAGCTATTTTTAGATGTGACAAAGATAAGGGGCTTCCCCCGTATCGGGACGGGCGTAAGCCATAGTGCTGTTACCGCCCATAAAATTCATTTTATCTTTATATTATCTTATCTTGTAGATTTGTTGATGGAGATCTTTTATTGGCTAGGGAAGAAGAAATACAAAAGTGGATGCAAGAAAAGGCAAAACAGGTACTTACAGAATATAATGTAATCAAGAGACTTTTTGAAAATTTTATTATGAACCATGTAAATGGGGGAGAATGGCGTATCATATGCATATAGAGACTCAATCAGCTAATACAAACTCATGGTATCAAAGTGGCTCAGTTATTGTTACGAAAAGATAGAGATGGGTAGTTTAAAAAATTATGTATGGGCGTTGTTATTTTTACTTTGAATGTGTTTGAAAAATAAACATTGAATTTTACATGGTGGTGTTTTAAAACAGGGTTGTTTGCGCATGCGCAGAATATAAGAGGCGGAGGCTGGAGGATATATATATTTAGCGGATTTGTTTTAGTGACAGTTACATTACCATGGCGAGACTTGTAAAGCCTGAGATGTGTCAGTTTGATGATGGTGATAGCGAGCCTTTTAGCTTTAGCGTCGAGTTTTTAACACATTACTTGCTATGTGGCTGTACTATTTTTATGCGGATCAAGAGTATATTTGGAAGGCTTTAGTTGAGTATCACCCACCGAGACGGCAGTACGCTTTTCTTTGTAAAGAATGCTTCTTTTAAGTTTGAACAATTTGATCGACATGAATGTTTAGCAGTAGACGAATCTACCCTGCGTGCCTGTGCATTTGAGAGACTCCTATCAAGCACAACCGCACGAGGAATATTCGCAGTGTACAAATTTCATCACGATAAGTGCAAAAGAAGACACTTATAATATATTTTTCAAGACTTTACACAAATTGGGAATGTTGGAACCAGATAGGATGAAAAATGAATTTCTCTGTAAGGATGATGGTACCTGGCTGAAAAACCGGATTTGGTGAGAAATGATTGAATTTGTCTGTAAGGACCGCCCCTTTTGCTGAAAGGACTTCTGTAGTATACATAAAGGTTGAAAAGACAGTGCTTTTTTTGTTTTAGTTCGAAAGAGAGTGGAGGAACATTGAAGTGAAATGAAAAAAATAGTTGGAAAGAACAGTTCTTTAGTGGCTATATAACGTGATAAGGACAGTGAGTGAGTATTAAACATAAAGAGTGTAATTAGTTTGATAAGACTTTCCAATGTTTTGTTTTGTAGTGAAGTATAAAAGCATGCTTTGCTAGAAAGAATGTTATTCAAAAGACAAGTGTTTTGTAGATATAGTTTAAAAAATGCCTCGTGTAGTGTCTTGTTCTTTTTATTAAAGTTTGAAAACTGACTTTGAAAAAAAGAAGTTTAATCAAAAGTCAAGTGTTTTACAGACAAAGTGGAAGATGGCTGTGCTTTATTACTAACAAAGTGAAGCTAGTATGTAAAAAAATGACATTTCTGCTCTTTTATGAGGAAAACGTCCATATTGCCCGGCGTTTTTTACAGCCTCCATCTCAAAAACAATTACTTTTAGCATACAATAAATGCAGCTGTAAAGTAAATGGAGTAGCAGTTAGTGCGTCGTGTATTAGAATTGCTTTTGAACTATTTAATCTGAAATATGTATTGATTTGTACAAATTGTTTTCTGAACCTTAACGATCAATCTCATGAGTGTATCTTTTTGTCTATACATTTGCTGGAACAAATTACATTTAAAAATTTAAGTTGGTTAACTATGAAAATAGAAATCTATGCTATATTTAAGAGTTACCACCCGAATGGACTATATTTCTGGAACGAATTTTCTGATGTGTATGATGCTGTTGTTAAAAATCCTTCAAACTTAGCTGATTTTGTACGTTATTTCTTGAGAAGGACTTTAATTCTGGATGGTCTAAGGGATTATGCAACAATGCTGTAATATTTGAAAATTAAAACCATGCTGACAATTCTGTATACGATATTATTTACATATAAATAAAAATTATATAGAATACCACATTTATTTTTATTTTAGCTCTTGCTTCATATGAGAAAGTAATTCTTTTAGAGTTTAAGATATAATTTTTAAATAATGGGTGGCAAGAATATATTTAAGTATATTTGCACAAATAATATGGAAAGAACTTTGAGGTATTTCCCCAAGTAAATTTAGAATTATCACGAAAAAAGACATTTATTCACTTTGCCTTTTTTTTATCTTAGTTGTAATAATGGATATGGACATTTTTATGAATGACTTAGCAATAAGGAAAAGCATAATCGCTTTATTTTTTTTATTTTTTGCCTTCCACATGGTTGATTTTTTGCTGGAAAACGGAGTGGTGGCTGTAAAAGATGAAAAATTTGGTTTGACACCTAATTTTGTGTGAGCTTCTGAAACTAGGTTGTAAGGGGAAGGTTACATGAGCTTTTTTTTTTAAAAAAAAGGGGGACAGATGGAACAAATTACCCTTAATTCTCCTAAGACCTTTTTTTTTGCGGTTTGTAACTATACATTTGCTGGCCTTTAACCGTTATATGATGGTGACGTCACATTATGAGTGCTTGTAGACGAGAAAGAATGGGATGGGTGCCACCGACTTTTTTCATTTAACAAGATGTAACCATTGATGGGTCGTCGTAAACGACCAGCTGTTGACTAAAACAAAGCTGACAGATTGAAAAAGAAAGATTTTAAAGCAGGCGTCTTCAAACTATGATCCACAGGTTAGAAGAGTTTTATGTTCTGATTTAAAATTAGTTACTATATTGGATATAAATCACAACAAGTAATTTGGTCCTTTAATATTATTTCTAACAGTGAATTTGCTTCTATGGAGACCCTTGTTTTAAAGCAAAACTATATTGTGAATGTTACTCATAATCCTCAATGAAAAACATTGGCATACAGTTTTATTTTGAAAACTCTGAAAAGTATTACATTTTTTATTACGCAGCAATTTGATATATGATATTGTGGCATTTTTACTTATGTAACTTTTAAAATTGGAGGCTCCATGATCTAGTGGTTAAAGTATTGAACTCATGTTTGCGTGGTTTCAGGCTTAATTTCCAGGTGGAGATCTACTTTTTGACATCGTAAGGCAAATTGGGGAGTCACATTGTGACGGCTGCACTCGATCTAGAAAACCTCTGATAGGCTTGTTTATGGTCAGGTAACACGCAGTGCTGACCACACGAACCATTATTTAGATGGACGTAGTTCCAGCAACCGAGGACAGGCTTAGGACCTATTGGTTATCGTATTAGTGGTTATTAATGTTATAAATTTTGCTTGCATTTATCATCTTTTTTATCTTGGAAAAAATCAAAGTACTGCATTTACGTGTGCATACTTTGCCTTAATGAGCGACATAAAATATATTTATAATAATAATTCCTAACCATATTTAATTCGCTTCTGACTAAGGCCACTCCTGGAGGAAAGACTTGCTTTCAACACTAACCAAACATGATGAGACCCAAAGCGAAAAATACTCATACCACCAATTTTCTGTTAGGATGCTTGGTGACATGGAAATTTGTTTGTATGTGCCAGGGAATTGAACCCGACACTACTCGCCTTAAAGTCAACTAGCACACCCACAAAGTAAATAAATATAATCAAATACATTATTTTTTTCAAGAGTATAGTCTGACCAGGAGGATTCATTATTTTACTTATCTTATTTTTTGGTTCATACACACAAATAAGAAGTGTCATGGTTAAAGTGTAATAAGTGAAAAGTCCTGACAACAATTCCCAATGGCCCTTCATTTTAATGGACTTTTAAAGCAAGTAAAGTGAATATAAATAAGACTGTCTCTACACTTTAAATCTTAGATGTCCAATTTAAGTTTGTTGAAACTAGAGTTTTCGATATGCTGTTACAATAAAATTGAGTTTAATCATAAAATGCGATAAAAGATGAACTTTCTACATAACTATAGAAAACCAGATTTCTAGAGTTTCCATATTTATTTGTTGTTTAACGTAGTGTAAATCGGTAATCTTTTAAGATTTGAAGAATCACCAATATTAAAATGTGAATACTTACATGAAAAACGTAGTTTTTTTTTACAATCTTTGACAATCTTTATATATACAGTCCTATATCCATAAACATATTTAGCTTGTATGAGACGTATAGATATTGTCTTAGGTTTGCAAACTATTTCAAGTGTACGGACTAGTTTTATTACTTTGTAACAAAAACCATTGCTGATTCGCCAATCCTGATTTGGGGAACGAATCATACGACTACTTACTTGACTACAATTTATTGCATTTTAAACACATGGTAACTTGATATTTGGATTAGTATTACGATGAGTTTTATACGAGTTTAATGGAAAAGTGTTATTTTTCCATTTTCAAAATCGTCATTGTGAAAGGAAAAATAAACACTCGCAATGCGTGTGATAAGGAACATTGGTTAGAGTGCTAATGAAGTATACATCATGGATAATAAAGAAATCAGAATGCTATGATGGATGTTTGGGATAACAAGAAGAAACAGAGTGAGAGGTACAACCAAGGTTATAGAAATATTTAATAAAATACAAGAGAGAAAGATTGCAGTGTGAGGACCATGCAATGAGGAAGACAAGTGACTAATGGTGAAGAAAGTGGAGAGAGATTAAGGATGGAATGGTAGGGTTAAGAATGATTTCAGGAGATCAGGGCTTTGTAGAGAAATATTGACTTTATGTAGATGAGAGAAAGAAAAAGAATGTATGAGCTAGATTATAGTATTACAATGCATTTTTACTTGAAGAGAAAAACTAGACTTGAGTTGGCTGTTTCGAGTGACACATGCAAGAACTTTACTACAAATAAGCTTTATGGGAAACTTTAAAAAATGTGAGCTTTAACTGTGTTTAATGTAATTTTTCATTGGCATTTGATCCCTGGTGTACATTTTGTACCCTTTAAGTTCACAATATCGAAACTTCGTTTGAGATCTCTTTTAGTACATTTACCAATATGAATTCTTTGTGCAGAAATTGTGTATCAGTTCACCAAAACTTCATGTGCTATGCACTAAAAATATGACGTAGTTCATATGTTATGCTCTAAAACTGAAACATATTCTAAACGTTAATTGTACTTAATCTTTTGGGACTGATGTCTTCCATGATTATTTATGTTCGATGATAAACTCTGGTGATTGCCAATTAGCAATTACTTTGTGAGATTATTCCAATAATATAATTAATATTCTTTGTCAATTAGTAAAAGAGACTGCAAGATAGATAAAAGTCTATGAATTAGTAAATCAAAATTTCAATTATTTTGATAGCAAACCTTTTTTCTTAAAAAAAGAAAGTAGATACTACTAACATACAAGTTAGAAACATTATTTTTTGTCGAATACGAAGTTATCCATAAGGCTACAATCACTTCATATATTTTTAAAAAAAACTTAAATAATTCTAGGAGTTTTGATCAGTCATGGTCAACCATTTCACAGTTTTCGATGTTTTACTGTATTAAGAAGTGAAGTTTCTCGTCTAGCATATTAACATTCAGTATTGAATTTGTTAGATATGAGTACTAGTTGCATTACTCCACTATAGGTAATAAACTTATGTTCAAATACTTCAACTCGTGAATCAACTATTTGGAAACGTTGTATAATACTTGATCCGATTTGTTAGAAAATAATGTTAGCTTATCTTAAAAACTGTGTGTTTCCTTACACAGGTTAAAATTGGAAGCAGTATTTTACGAGAATGCCTTCAAATTGCTACAACTCTTGTCTCTTTCATATATCTAATAATAATAATGTTAATAATTGTTCAAACCATCTGACAGGCTTTCAAAACAAGCTAACATTACTTGAGAATCCAACTTTTCTTATATAATCTCATTGTTTATGATGAAATCAATCGAAAAACTTCATGAAGTTTTTCCATGTAAACGGATTAGTTTTGCACTTTACCATCAAGACAGGAGTAAAAGCTTTCGTAGTTTTTCATAATAACTTTACGCTATTCAGGATAAAGAAAAATGTCTTTTAGATATGCTATAAATTTTAATAAGAAGAAAGAAAAATACTTACATTATACCACACTTTCATTAACACCTTATATAGACACAATCACTAAAATCACTGATATATATAAAATATAAATATGTAAAATAATGATAAAAAAATATATTTACAAGCATTCATGGAAAATTATTTCTCTTGTCCATTGAAAGCCAGTGAGTCCAGTTCCGAGATATTATCCAGTTCAGAAAATAATTGCATTACACTGGATGAAAGGGATTGATTTTCACTGTCATCACCATCATTATTTTGCGCATCATTTTGCTCGCCACTTTCTGTGATATTGTCATTGTGTTCGAAGACCACTGGACCTAGATACCATCGTCTTTTTTTACTATTATGTCTCTCACTATGTCCTTCGTTATTTTGTCTGGAAAATAAATCGCAGCAAAACTCGTCGTGGTCACCATTGTTTTGACACTGCACTATGGTCATATTTGAAGCACTGGATATGATTTCCATATTGCTGTCGATGACATGAGAGTTAGAATTACTGGAGGCTTTATAACTTGCACTATTTTAGTGTACTTGCCAGTATTCATAATGGGATTACCTGGAGTACTAATAATACTTTTATAGGTGTTAACTGTAGTACGAGCTTGGGTTAATGTAGTGGTGGTGGGTGTCAGACTGTCACTGGATTTACACTGTGGAATATAATTATGATACACACGGAGATCTAGCGGTTCAATAGTTAAGTCTATTGCATGATTCTGCTGTTGTTCAAACAAGTCTTCATCACAATTATTGCGCTGACACAAAAAAGACGGCGGCACTGAATACTAAACTGGTAAAAACAACAATGTTTTCCTCTCGACAACGAATGCATAAATCTAAAGGCTCTGAAAAATGAGCTATAACCTAGTCTGTGCATCGCTCTGATCCTAGAAAATCACACTCACTTGAACTACTCGAACTCATTCTCGTGAATATCGTATGTAAGGATGCAAAGTCATCTACTTAAGGGGAGTTTTAGGTAAAGTCATCTACGTACGTTTTTTCTTAAAACATCTGGGTGTTGAGCGTGGGATATCTTTTTCTTATGATGGTTTGGTGACAAGGAGGAATTTTTAGTTTGAAGACTTTGTTTATAGACAGATGGCCATGTCATCTATACACACCCTTGAAAACATCCAAGGGAGTTTTCATTGTATACAAACCTGGTATAAACATTTCCACATATAATTTCACGTTTTTATAAAAGTTTTGGAGGTTGGTCCGACATATGCATTAAAACAGAGAAACTTTTATACATTCAATTGATCTAGCTCTGCTCCGGCGAAATTTCGTTTTCAAATAAAACGAAAGAAAAATATTTGTTAGTATAAGTTGACTTATAGTCCTCGATACCTAATGCTAAATCAAAAGAGGAAAATGGAATGGTACAAAATTATTCAATGAATCAGTTTTAAAGTTTTTATTTTTACCCGAAAACAAAAGCAAGTTACTTTTCTAATGAGGTAAAATGGTTATTCAAATTCGTAGATATACAAACATATTTATAATTTTGTAAGGTATTTTAACTAGATATAAAAATGTTACTCTTGTATGAAGGTCCAAGTGATTGACTGAAGGTATTTTTACGGATTCCATCCCATCTCGCCTAACGGTTTATCAGCGACTGATATCTCGAAGATAAGAATGTTTAGGCGAGATGGGATTAGGCAAGATGGGAATTCCCATCTCGCCTAAAATGGCGGTAAGATGCAAGGAGGGAATTCTTGTACTAGATTATCAACCACTAACAGTATGAAATTGTGAAATCATAAGCACATTTCAGAAAAAAATATTCTATGTATTAATCTGTCGTACAAAGGAAAATCCATAACCTTATGTTTCAATCGATATTGGCAATCTTTGTCAAATACAATACAAATATATAATAAGCACTACACCAACAAAGCATATTAATGTTCATGGCAAAATTATTTGTTCAATATGAAACAACATATACACGCAAACACACACCTATCCTATATGAACGTTACGCGATACCGCGTTAACATACGTGAATAAATCTATGTTTCCGCTCACTGGTCTTTGTTTTATGTTTCTGATTCATTCATCTACTATTCTCCACTTCTCCTGTTGCTTTACAGGAGCATTCCCCAGCTTCAACATTCGTATTGTAAGTTCATTCGAAGCTTGCTCTTCTTGTAACGCTTGGATAAATGAAAATGTATTCGGATGGTGTCCTGGACAGTTCCTGTTCCATTTAGCATGCCAACCTTCCACCGGATTGTTTGTCCTTCCGCTATCATTGTTGAAATGATTCCACATGTTGCTGGAATGAATAAAAAGATGATGAAATAATCTCGAATACAGACCATGAGTAAATACCCAAAATAAATAAATATATTATACTAGCCACAATTGATATAGCCACAATAAACCTCATTTAAATCACAGTATAAGATTAATTACATTTCCATATTAATAAAGGATTTTAGCTGAACAATACCAACTTACTATATTAGATGCTCTGTCTGCTTTCTCACGACTGCCATGATTTTTCTTGTTATACACGAACTTAACTATGTATATTAAAATATGGAGCTATCAAAGAATATTCTTATAATTTAAGTAGTTGTTTATTGTGAATTTTTGTGAACAGTTTGAATCGAAATTAGCCTGCTCTAACGAACCTAACGTGCAGTTTATAATTAGATCAAATGAAAAACAAGCCATGAATACTTACGGTGGAAATAATGCTCCACATTCGTGCAACCAAGTGTCCAACAGATAGTCATGGAAGACCTCTTTGTTAGGAACATCGGGTACGTTTTCCTGAATGAACAGGAACACATCGCTAACACTATCTAATGGGATGAGAGGAAGCGCTGCTGCACACCGAACCCATTTTCTAACTTCTTAATTTCCTTTGTACTCACAAACTAGTCCCAGATCTTGCACTTTCCTCCATATACACTGAGTGTAATGAAAGAAGCACCCCCTCACGCTTATGTTGGGAAAAGACAACGTGAGTGCATTTATTGCTGCCGTTTCAAAGTATATCGTGACACATTTCAGTTCAAAGTCCATACCACTTTCGGATGTCCTTACTTTTATCAAATTTAGCAAACGTAGGTATGTTTCCTGGTTTTGATTCTGCAGAAGACAAAATAAGTGTGGAAACACCTACCCTAAGTATTTGCAGTGAAAAGTGCATAACTGGGCGAAAAGACGCGGTGCAGACTTAAAAGTGCCATCCATCAGCACGTTCTCACTGTACATAATATCCGCAAGTTTTCAACTGTACCAAAAACCTGAAAAGAAAACAAAAAACGTGTTAAAAAGGTAACTTTACATTTTCAGAAAGTCCCCCCGGAACACTAACTTCTAATATCTAATACATCAATGATTGTATCTGATTATGCCTAAACCGATTTGTTACTCAAATTTAACCAAACACAGAACATAATAGATATTCAAAACTGAATGAATTGTAGTACAAATTAAAACCGGAATTAACGTGGATGCAGCAGCTAAGTAAAGAATGAAAAGACAAAACTCACAAGAATACGGCTAGAGTCCTGCTGGTCGTCAATCAAGAGAAAATCTCTCCCATCACTTGTCTGTCGCCATCTTCTCTATTGTCTTGGGTAGCGTGGGTAAACATTTGTTTCGAATCCTGTATAGAGCACTTTTAACACCAGAATAGGTAGAAATTTCTGCCAATACTTCTTCAGAAATATTTCCTCTAGTCGTTTCGCGGCTGCAAGGAATAAAATAAACAATATTTAGATTGTAGGTTTAGGTGGTTTTGATGTAGCTGACAAAAAATCTCTAAATGCCAGATAGATATAGCCATGCAGATAATTCCATCGGCCACGCAGGAATTGCTGACCTTTCATGGCAAAGAGTATGCTATTGCTTCTGTCAAATACTATGTCAATATTACTACACTGATTCCCACCATTAACAAAAGTTGTTACATTTGTGGTTGCCTTGAGTTAGTTAGTTAGCTTAATATAAACTTGTAGGCCTATATCAAGCTTCATCCAAATAGCTACACATCCTACTTTAGACTTAACATACCTATATACTGCTGCAACAGAACAGGTAGGATTTCTTCTTATTTCTTCTTTCATTTTGTTCACCTATATCTTGCCTCGTTCCTTTGTAGTATTTGGCTCATGTGCATACAGACCCGACGAACTCACAACAGTATCTTCCACTAGAACAACAGTAGCCTTGCAACCTTCAATGCACTTCCAATAGGTTTTACTACCACAATCTCTATTAATACGATAGATGTACTGTTCATAGCACATTCGTACAGTGTGTCAGATTACAATATTTTACAAGGACAATTACAAGTACCACATCCCAGCAAGTTGTAGAATCATTTCAACACTGACAACGAATGATTAAAACTTGTATGTCACAGTTTTGTAGTGCTTATGGTTAATAATTTAATACATAAATTCCCTCCTTGCATCTTACCGCCATTTTAGGCGAGATGGGATTAGGCGAGATGGGAATTCCCATCTCGCCTAAAATGGCTGACATTCTTATCTTTGAGACATCAGTGGCTGATTAACCTTAGGCGAGATGGGATTAGGCGAAATGGGAGGACACCATTTTTACGATTGTGCAAGGCTCTCTCCAAATACACTCTTAAGTAACTCGTACATCTTATTCTACCTAGCCTCATCTGAGTCACTATTAAAAATGAAAATTCTTTTCACTTAAACTTGTATAAAACATAACTATCTTATTTTATGAAAATGTGCCCGTGGAAAGACCAAAGCAAGCCATCGTAACTCAGTGGTATAGCTTTTAAGTAGCGTTTTGGAGGTTTTGGGTTTAATTGCAGCGACCGACCATTTTGACTAAGGGATTTTTCCAGGGTTTCCTAAAATACCAGCCAAATGCTGGGATGGTAGCTTCATCATAAGCCAACTACATTGTACCTCACCAACTGTTTTAGATCACCCTCTCCCTTACCCAATCCTGTCCTTGAGTCATAGATATCCAAAGGTCATAAGTAAAATTCAAATTGGAGAAGACCAAGGCGATCATACAAAAGTAGGTATTTATTCACTTAATAAACCTAAAGGCCATCGTTTGTTAGTATAGCCGTAATCTTATAAGTTCCAATAAGTTTTCCTTGTCTGATGTTTAAAACCTTACCCGTTCTAGTTTATAGTGGTACCATTTCCAAAAAATATTTTCAAGCGCATTCCGTATAAAAATATTCATGCTTTATCTTTTGAAGGAGCATTACTTAGATTTATGAATTACTCTTTTGCTTTAATGTTAGCAATAAAACTACAGCAATGGGATCACCTCCCAAGGGAAGCACGCAAGTCCTCAAAGTGAAACTAACAAATTTTTACAGTGCTTACTGTACAGTAAGGCTCACATTACATTTATTATGTATTTTCCTAAAGTATATTTGTTGCGGGACTTGTGACAAGTTAAGGTTATACACATTGCATTTAATAAAAATTTCAATTTTAAGAAATAAAAATTCTTCTTCTTTGGACTGAAGTACAATACTAGTGAAATAAAACAATACGTTTACGATTTTATATTATTTATTGAACACAAAAACACACATGATACACTTTTAATACATGCATTTGGACTGTCTACTTTTTTAAAAAAGTTCAAGTTAATTTCATAAGGTTCACAAATTGACAGGACATTCACTTGGATAAACATCAAGTGGTAAGTGATCTTCTTCATTTGCCATGATCAAAGCAATAAGGCATTTCGCCCCTGAAAGGCTGAGGAAGATAATGTAAATGCAATCTCCCTGAAATGGTTTGTTAATAGTTGTACAATTGTTGTATCCATGATGGATGGATTACAACAATGTTATGGTATCTTCACGCTGCTTACTCTATACTTAACTTCTCAAACTACACAAGTCTAAGAAACGTTTAAAACCATCCACATATGTATCGAAAAAATATTCTTTTCACTATTGCCACGGATATTCAGGGACCTAACGGAGGACACTTAATGTCCACGGTTCGTTTCTACTACTTTCTTTGAGATCTATATGAAATTTTAAACGGGCGCCAGGCCGTATCCGGCCAAAAAAAATAATTTGAATATACAAAATAATTAGAGGTAGAATGTATGATGAATAATTTGTTAACTCCCAGATCAGATTTACGCAGATTTCAATGGCAAACTCTACCGGCTGG